>CM053271.1:52012398-52064355 GCA_028583415.1 Protea cynaroides | reverse complement strand
TATTGTGTATTTACTCTGATTATGATTGTGGATGTGCGTGAGTTTGGATAATGGGGATAGTCTACTCGAGATCCTGGTTGAACCGTTTATTTTATTAGCGGTTCATCACATCATTCTGAATAGTGCAGAATTGGGATGTGACATGATGAAAGGGCCATCCTACCTCGGGACCGTTCGCTGGTGCGAGAGCTTCCCATGCCTTCGCTGATTTCTGAGGCGGACACTTTGGGTGCGTCGGTAAGTAATCAGGGCGTGGTAGTGACGACCCTCTCCATTCTAACTTGTTCTTGCTTTTCTTCTAACTGTTCTTCGTGTTTTGGTGCAACTCGGTGTATATATGGAGACCTTAAAGGAGCGTACCGAGGAAACGGCCTGGGACTTGGCCGAAACGGACAGTAAACTGCATACGGCCGAGGAGGAGCGGGACAATGCCCGAACGCAACTTAGGTATAAAGAGCAGGAGGTGACGTCCATTTCCGCCGAGGTCACCCGCCTCCAGAAAGAAGTTGCCCAGGTGCGCGAGGACAAGCGCCGCCTTGAGGAGGATGCAATGGCGAGGGAGGACCGGGTCAGCCAGCTGAAGTCGGCCGTAGAGCGCGCAAGTGATCATAGGGCTAGGTTCAAATAAGCCTATATGAAGACACGCTCCCTCACCGCGGAGGCGGTGCAGCTATATCAGAAGTCTGAAGACTTTAAGGAATTGGTGGGGCGCTTCTCTCTCCAGAGCTTCCCCGAGGGGGCACTGGCCTTGAAGGAGTTCGTGGACGAGAAGGTGCCAGGGATTGACTACACTGGAGCCGAATGCCTTGCCCCTGTCGAAGAGGAAGTTGAGATCCCCGAAGTGGATGACATCGAAATGCTTCGGAGGTTGGAAACGGTGTTCGAGGGTGAGGAACCTCCGGTCTCTCCCGACCTGGAGGAGACTCCCATGACCCCTCAGGACGGCGCGGCCTTGCCGAAGGGACCACCTCCAACTCTTGGCTTTCTTCTTCAGGTCTGCGCGGATGAAGCAGGGTGTAGCGGGACAAACCCTCTTGTAGACAGTACTTGGGATTTGACCCATACCGGAGCGAACCTCCCAAAGGATAACACTTAAGATTTTTTTTATTTTTTTTATTATTGCACTGATGTGCCAAATCCCCGCCTCTTTCGGCGCTCATGTAAACTCGATATTTGAATTAATGAAAAAAGCCTTTGAATTGAACTGTCTCATCTTCTATCCTCGGCCTGATGCCACACTTGGTGAAATCTTAGGGCCGAATGGGTGTCACATCGGCACGGGGCCGGGACGATGTTCGTGTCATCGTGGAGCCGTGGCTACCCCTCCTCGGCCCAATGCGTTCCACACTTGGCGAACTCTTTGGGCCGAATGGGTGTCACATCGGCATGGGGCCGGGACGATGTTCGTGTCATCGTAGAGCCGTGGCTACCCCTCTTCAGCCCAATGCGTTCCATACTTGGTGAAATCTTAGGGCCGAATGGGTGTCACATCGGCACGGGGCTGGGACGATATTCGTCTCGGGGCCGTGGCTACCCCTCCTCGGCCCAATGCGTTCCACACTTGGCGAACACTTTGGGCCGAATGGGTGTCACATCGGCACGGGGCTGGGACGATGTTCGTGTCGTCGCGGAGCCGTGGCTACCCCTCCTCAGCCCAACGCGTTCCACACTTGGTGAAATCTTAGGGCCAAATGGGTGTCACATCAGCACGGGCCTGGGACTATATTCGTCTCGGGGCCCTGGCTACCCCTCCTCGGCCCAATATGTTCCACACGTGCCGAACTCTTTGGGCCGAATGGGTGTCACATCGGCACAGGGCTGGGACGATATTCGTGTCGGCGCGGAGCCGTACGTTATTGATATTGTCATGTTGTCGACCTTATTGCCGCTCGTGCTGGAGAATGGAGTAGAAGTCTGAATATGGAATTTCATTGTGATGAGAAAAAGGGGGGCCACTGTGGCCTATTTACACGGGTGGGGATGGTCACTGGTAGAAGGGGCGAAGGTGCTCCGCGTTCCATGCTCGTGGCAAGGCTTTACCATCCATATCCCTGAGGTGATAGGAACCTGTCTGCAGTGCTTCGGTGACTTGATATGGCCCTTCCCAATTCGGAGCGAGCTTCCCCTGGTGGGTTGGGTCGAAGGCAATGGTCCGTCGGAGGACGAGGTCGCCAACTTTGAATGATCGTGGGTACACCTTCTTATTGTAGTGCTTGGCTACTTGCTGTTGATTGGTCACAATTCGGATTTGGGCTTGATCTTGCACTTCATCCACCAGGTCCTAATTTGCACGTAGGCCCAACTCATTGGAGGTTGGGTCGTGGTTGGCGATCCGGTGGGAAGTAATCCTGACCTCCAATGGGACTACTGCATTTGTTCCAAAGGCAAGCCGGAAAGGTGATTCTCCTGTAGCAGTTTTCGGAGTGGTGCGGTCTGCCCATAGTTTGCGAGGCAGTTCGTCCAACCACCGACCTTTGGCCCCATCCAGTCTGGACTTGATCCCTTTCAATAAGATTTTATTGGTGGCCTCTGTCTGTCCGCTGGTTTGCGGGTGCTTTACGGCTCCACGTCGGTGGTCAATGCGATGCTCTTTACAGAATGTCGCGAAGGCGCTGTTGTCAAATTGCTTACCATTATCCGTGATAAGCACGCTGGGGACTCCATAACGATATACCACCGATTTGATAAAAAATACGCGAATAGCACTCTCTGGTATGCTGGATAATGCCTCGGCCTCGGCCCATTTAGTGAAATAATCCACCGCGATGACCACAAACTTACGTTGGTAGCGGGCCGGGGGGAATGGCCCCATGATATCCATGCCCCAAGTGGCGAAGGGAATGGGAACTGCTTCGATGGAGCGGAGCGGTGCGGCTGGGAGGTGAGACACGGACGCGTACATTTGGCATTTGACACACTTCTTGACGTAGTCAATGCAATCTTTTCGCATGTGTGGCCAATAATATCCCTGAAACAGTATTTTATGGGCTAGGACCCTTCCCCCCTGATGTGCACCGCATATATCCTCATGGACCTCCTTGATGGCTTGGGTTGACTCGGAAGGTCGTAAACACCATAGCAGGGGAAACGTGAAGGCTCTCTTGTAGAGGATATCCTCCTCAATGACATACTGATTGGCTTTGGATTGGATCCGCCTCGCCTCCTTCTTATCCTCTGGTAATTGACCGGTTTTGAGAAAAGACAAGATGGGGTCGATCCAGGATGGTTCTGATGTGGCCGGCAATATGGCCTTGGAGATAGGATCCACCGATGAATGGGCCAAAATTTCGGTGTATACGGAATGATCCAAATCACTTAAGTCGGATGTGGCTAGCTTAGAGAGGGAATCGGCCAAGGTATTTTGGTCCCGGAGTACATGGCGTAACACGAAATATTCGAATGTTGATGCGGCCTCCTGCACCTTTTTCAAGTAGGCGGACATGCTGGCCTTCTTCGCCTCGTATTCGCCATTGACCTGATGCACCATTAGCAGGGAATCACTGGACGCCTCTACCCTTCGAGCCATTACAGCCTTGGCCAGGCGAAGTCCAGCAATGAGTGCTTCATATTCAGCCGCATTGTTGGATACATGAAACATGAAACGGAGGGCGCACCTAATTTGAAAGCCGTCCGGACTGGTGAGAATGAAGCCAGCGCCACAATGAGTTTTGTTGGAAGCGCCATCGACAAATAAGGTCCATGGATGCGAAGGTTTGACCAAGACCGGGGTGTCCGTGACTTGTTCCTCTTGAGGGGAGGATTCGATCAGGAAGTCTGCCAACGCCTGAGCTTTGATAGTCGTGTGAAGCTTATAGCTAAGGTCGAACTCTCCTAGCTCGATCGCCCAATTGATTACCCGACCGGAGATATCAGGTTTGGATAAGATTTTTTTGAGGGGCTGGTCGGTCAGGATGGTGCTGGAATGCGCTTAGAAGTAAGGTCATAGCTTGCGTGCGGATGTCACCAGTGCCAAGGCAACCTTCTCGATAAACTTATATCTGGTCTCGGCTTCCAACAAGATTTTACTTACATAGTAAATGGGGCGCTGGACACGCTCCACTTCCTTGACGAGCATTGCACTCACCGCCTTTGATGATACTGCCAAGTACAATTCTAGAATATCCCTGGTTTCTGGCTTAACCAATAATGGGGGAGATGCCAAATAGGTCTTCAATGCCTCGAATGCCTACTGACAGTCGTCCACTGGAAGGTTTTGTTGTCTTTGAGGGTCTAAAGGAATGGTAGGCATTTATCCACCGATCGTGACATGAATCGACTGAGCATGGCCACCCGCCCTGTGAGCTCCTATACCTCCTTTATTCGGGTAGGTGCTGGCATGTCAAGAATGGCTATGATCTTTGTGGGGTTCGCCTCGATGCCGGGGCTGGAGACCATGAATCCAAGGAATTTCCCAGAAGTGACTCCGAATGCGCATTTTGTTGGATTGAGGCGCATCCTGTGCCTACGCAGTACTTCGAATGCCTCTTCCAAGTCTCGTACATGGTTGCTCCACACCAAGCTCTTCACCAGCATGTCATCTACGTAGACCTCCATATTCCGATCTATCTGTTCTGCGAAGATCTTGTCGACCAACCGTTGGTAGGTTGCCCCGACATTTTTAAGACCGAAGGGCATTATGTCATAGCAAAAAAGGCCCCGGTTGGTTACGAAGGCTATCTTCTCCGAATCAGCTGGGTGCATCCGGATCTGGTTGTAGGCTGAGTAGGCATCCATAAAGCCCTACTGTGCATGATCGGCAGTAGCATCAATGAGTTGGTCAATCCTAGGGAGAGGGAAACTGTCCTTGGGGCAGGCCTTGTTGAGGTCGGTAAAGTCGATACAAATTCTCTATTTATCCCCCGCTTTTGGGACCATGACAACATTGGCGAGCCACTCTGGATAATGAATTTCTTGGACAAATCCAGCGCCTAGCAATTTCCCCACTTCCTCATCAATGACCCATTGACGGGAGGCGGCGAATGACCGCTTCTTCTGTCTTATCGGCCGGCGCTGGGGATCCACATTGAGGCAATGCTGCGCTATGTCCCTTGGGATACCTGGCATATCAGCTGCAGACCAGGCAAAGATATCGGCGTTGGTCCTTAGGAAGTTGACAAGCTTCGTCCTCTACGGCTCTCCGAGGGAGGATCCTATCTGGATCGTTCTATCTGGATTCTGTTCTGTTAGCAGGATTTGGATCAGGTCTTCTGCCGGTGCGCCTCTTTGCTGTTTTGGATCGTCGCGGAGATCCTCAATTTTTACTTGCGCAGCTTGGGCTGGCTTTGGAAGGTCGGTATGCTCGTCCGAGCACTCTTTTCGAGTCATCAGCTGATCTGTTTTTCGCGGGACTGGCTTCTTGAAATCGGTGAGCTCGGTCAAATAACACTTACGGGACACTAATTGATCTGTCCTGCACTCCCCTGCTCCTCTGGGGTAGGGAACTTGAGGACCAAATGATAAGGGGATGGGACCGATCTGAGGGCGATCATCCCGGGGCTTCCCCAGTAATGCATTATAAGAAGACGGGACATCGACCACTAGGAAATTCATGGTTATCCTCGACTCCCGTGGATAAGTACCCGCCCTGACGGGCAACCAAATTGATCCTTTTACACTGACCAGGTCACCCGAGAAACTGACCAGAGGGTAGTCCACGGGTAGCAACCGCTCCAACGGGATCTCCATCCGCTGAAAGGCTTGCCAGTAAATGATATCGGCGGAGCTGCCGGTGTCCACCATGATTTTGTAAACATCACTGTCTCCTATCCGCATGGTGATAACAAGGGCATCCTCGTGAGGTAGCTCTAACCCGCACAGGTCTTTGTCGCTGAAGGTTAGGAAATCCCCTGTACGGGCTCTCTTTTCTGGCCACTCAGTCGATTTAACGCTTCTTGCATATGCCTTTCTGGCTCTGGCTGATGTGTTTCCTGCTGCTGGACCACTGATGATGGTCATGGCCTTCCGCCCTTGTGCGGAAGGGTCACAAATTTCATTATCTTCGGAATCTTTTGAAGCCGAGGTGGCCGCTTCGGCCACTCGAGGTCGGTGGATTTTGATAGTGTCATCCGCGGTCGAGCTGGCCATCTTGGCCAATATAGGTCGGCTGCTCGATGGACTCTGGCCACGTCCTAATTCGATTATTAATGGTCTGGGAATGTCACGGCCAACCGTTGACCTACATCGAGGCGTTGCGCGCCTGACCATGTACACGCGCTCGTAAGGAATGTCCTCCTCTGATGGTGGGTCGATGACATGCAATAGAGGTGGTGGTCGCGTTTGGTCCAGGCGTTGTCAGGCCAACCTAGGGTCAGTCCTCAGCTTTGTCCTCCCCCCGGGTTGCCAATGCATTCAGGATCCTGCCTTGTTCATGTATCTGCGGGGGGGGGGCGAGCGAGTTGGCAGAGGATAACACCGATGTCTTGATGTGCCGGGGTAGGTCCCCTTTCTCGTCTCTCCACATGTTGAGCGGGCTCTTGGTCGAACTGCCTTTCTTGGTATCGGGGCTCAGCCACCCTGTCTCTTCTTCTGTCCTCCCTAGGAGGATCTCTGTGAACTTCTCTTCTTTCACCCCTCTTGGGTTCTCTTTCCTCTTGCCTTATTGGCTCTCTCTCTGGAGTCCTCGCCCGCGGTGGGGGAGGTTGTCTTCTCCGATCCTTGACTGTAGCAGCCGGAACTCTCAGAGCATTGTGATCCACGTACTGCTTATAATATCCTCGTTGGATGAGGTTTTCTATTTCAGCTTGCAGGTTTTGGCATTCATCGGTGGTGTGACCGATGTCCCTGTGATACTGGCAGTACTTATTCGGATTTCTCCTTTTTGCTTCAGTTACAATCTTCTGGGGCTTCTGTAGATACCCGTCATTAGCAATGAGGGTGTACACGTCCCCGAGGGATCGATTGAGTGGGGTGTAATCATTAAATTTCTTCTGAAGTAACCCACTGGCTCGCGCTTCTTCTCTCCTCGACCTCTTGTTCTCTCCTGACAGTGCGAGGTCTTGCCTCTTATCCATTCGCTTGTGGGGAGTATCGACTAAGCCTTTGCTTGATTCGTAAATTTCATTGGCGGTGGCGAACTTCTCGCACCGTGCCAAGAGCTCCTGTAAGTCCGTCGGTTCCTTTTTAGCTATAGAAAATCAGAGCTTTGGGTCGGTGACCGCTGCTCTCATTGTGGCAAAGTGAACTGCCTCATCAATGTCCTTGACTTGTAGGACTTCAAGGTTGAATCTGGCTAAGAAAGCCCTTAGGGTTTCACTGGACCCCTGTCTCATGTTCATCAGGTGTGCGTTGGTCTTCCACTGCACCCTGCTTCCTTGGAAGTGCATCTTGAATAGTTTGCCCATGGTCTTAAAAGAGTCAATAGACCGTGGTGGTAGGTTGTTGAACCACATCCGAGCCACGCCCTTTAGTGTAAGGGGGAAGGCTCTGCACATGATGGCGTCAGGATTTGCATGGAATACCATTACGCCCACAAAATTGTTCAGGTGGTCGACAGGATCTGTAGATCCATCATACGAATCCACCGGCGGCATGGTAAAACGCTTGGGTAAGGGTACCCTCATGATAATGTCGGTGAGAGGGTTATCTGTTGAATAATCCTTATCTTCGTCCTGGGTGACTCCGGCCTTCGCCATGGTTTCGACTTTTCGGTGCAATGCCGCTAGTTGGTCCGCTAAAGTTGCCGCTACCTCTGGGTCCATGGGAGCATTTGGCTTGTCTGTGCCCATGACAACCTCTGGAAGCGTTATGCACTGCGGAACCAAAAGCTCATCCAT
This sequence comes from Protea cynaroides, assembly GCA_028583415.1. NCBI lineage: Eukaryota > Viridiplantae > Streptophyta > Magnoliopsida > Proteales > Proteaceae > Protea > Protea cynaroides. The sequence continues at coordinate 52,056,583 of CM053271.1, read as the reverse complement.
CGCGTCCTCATCTAACCGAGGTATCGCCGCAGGCTGTGGACCGAGCCTTTCTCGAGCGGGGATTCATCCACGCTGTGAAGTTGATCCTGTGCCACTCAATTCTGGGACGGGACGAGCGCTGGTTCCTGGTCTAGATGGTCGAGCTCCATCTCGCCCAGGTGGTCAAGAGGTTCTCTGGGGAGGTCAGTCTCCCTATGTGGGTCCAATGGCGGGACAACTCCGACAGGGGGAAGAGAAGTGGCTTCGGCAATTGGGGCCTGTAGCCCTTGTACGAACCGCGTTAGCACCAAAAGCTATTGTGCCACGGTCTCGAACTGTTCATATGTGACAAAGGATTCATGCACGGGGGCTGGGTCAGCCCCACCCTTTCCTCGGTCCCTGTTGGACCGCATTTCAGACCTGTCTCCTTCCTCGGGATTTACCCGTTGATCGATTATGGGGGGATTGGGACTAATCATCTGGCTTCGAGTTCTTCTCGGACTCATGGCTAAAGATTCCTCTCTGGCGTTATCTTATGATGTCAAATCTCCAGCGCCCTACGGTGGGCGCCAAACTGTTTTGGCCTGGATCCTTCCTGTGGGTCCTCCGAGCTGACTGGACTTGCAAGACAAGGAAAGACAAAGGAGGGGGGAGGCGGGCTGGATGCCCCGGGTCCACTCCGATGCGAAAGTTAGGGCTCTGTGAACAGTCAGTGGGCTCAGTGTTGAGCCCACGAAGATATTATAGAAAAGTATGGGGTGAGGTGAGAATTTCTGTCCCAATTGTCAGAGCATGAATCTCTAGGAAGAGTAATGAGCAGTAAATGTTCTCTGTAAAAAACCTCGGGATTTGCCCTATTTATAGTGAATAGTGTGAAATCCCAAAATGCCGATTTTACCCTTTGTTCTTGTACCTGAGGGGTCTTCTTATGTCGAATGGGTGAACTCCACGTGGCTCTGAGATTGAGTCCTACGTGTCAGGGCTTTATTGCCAGCGTGGCGTAGTCCCCTAACAGTACTCTTTGATTTAGGAGCTACTCATTCCTTTATATCTGTGACATTTGGAAAGAAGTTAAATCTACCCCTTAAATCCTTAGACTACAAACTACTTGTACGATCACTTATGGGATTAGAAGTGGAGTTAGAAAAAGGTTATGGACCATGTCCAGTGCTTATTGATGAAAAGACCTTGGATGCAACCTTGATCCAACTTGAGATGGCAGACTTTGACGTCATCTTAGGAATGGACTGGTTGGTTCGATATTCTGCAAACCTATTGTATGCCGAAAAGAAGCTGACATTTAAAGACAAGGAAGAAGCAGAGTTCAGTTTTTCGGGAACCAAACTTTCCCGCAAACGAAAGCTCATACTCTCGGCGCTAAAGGCTAAGAAGTGCCTTGAGAAAGGAGCAGTCGGTTATTTAGTATCTGTGGTCGACCTTACCAAGGAAGCACCACGAATGGAAAATATTGATGTCGTGCGTGACTATGCAGACGTATTTCCTGAAGAATTACCAGGATTACCACCCGATCGAGCTACAGAGTTTGTTATAGATCTTATACCTGGAGCCACACTAGTATCGAAAGCACCTTATCGAATGGCTCCTACTGAACTAAAGGAATTGAAAGTACAACTACAAGAACTGCTGGACAAGGGTTACATTCGCCCTAGCATATCACCATGGGGAGCACCAGTATTATTCGTGAAGAAGAAGGACGGTAGCGTTCGCTTGTATATAGACTACCGAGAACTGAATAAACTGACAATCAAGAATCGGTATCCATTGCCTCAGATCGATGACCTGTTCGATCAGTTGCAAGGTGCCAAAGTGTTCTCCAAGATCGATCTTCGATCAGGCTACCATCAGTTGAAGATTAAGGATGGTGATATTCCCAAGACAACATTCAGGACCAGATATGGACATTATGAATTTTTGGTCATGTCTTTTGGATTGACAAACGCACCAGCAACCTTTATGGAACTTATGAACCGGGTTTTCCACGACATGTTGGATACGTCCGTTATAGTATTCATTGATGATATACTAGTTTACTCCAAAGACGAGGAAACTCATGTTAAGAATCTAAATGCCGCTCTGCAGTGAATACGGAAGGAAAAGCTCTACGCCAAATTTATAAAGTGTGAGTTTTGGCTAAAGGAAGTCGCATTTCTAGGCCATGTAGTATCCCCTGAAGGAATTAAAGTGGATCCCAGCAAGATTGAGGCTATTGTAAAGTGGGAAGCACCGAAGAGCGTTGCAGAAATTAGAAGTTTTCTGGGTCTAGCAGGGTATTATCGACGATTTGTGGAAGACTATTCCCGAATGGCCGTACCTCTTACCAGTTTGACTAAGAAGGGAGAGAAGCTTGTTTGGACGGACAAATACGGGAAGACTTTCCAAACCTTGAAGCCTAGATTGATATCAGCTCCAATCTTGACCATCCCGATTCCAGGACAACCATTTATCTTGTACACTGATGCGTCAGGACTGAGATTAGGATGTGTACTCATGCAAGGGGAACAAGTAATTGCTTATGCCTCAAGACAACTGAAGACACATGAAAAGAACTACCCCACTCATGATTTGGAATTAGTGGCAGTAGTACATGCTATCAAAATATGGAGACATTATCTGTACGAGGAGAAGTTTCAGATTAAATCAAACCATAAAAGTCTTACTTATCTATTTAATCAGAAGGAGCTGAATATGAGACAAAGAAGATGGCTGGAACTATTGAAAGACTATGATTGTGATATCCAGTATCATCCGGGGAAAGCTAATGTAGTAGCCGATGTGTTGAGTATAAAGGCATTGATAAAATCTCAGGGAGAGGTTAGCACAACCGCCGTAATGTGTACTACTAGAAAGGTATTCAAGCACGGTAATGAGCAGTTTGTGATAGATGCACCAGAAGGATCGGCTAACCAAGGGTTTATTCATCGATTTTTGAATATATTCGCCCCCTTGAAGATTATACCGGATATAGTTGATGAAGTGAAGACAACTATCAAATCAGACCCTTACCTAAGAACGGTACAAGAAGACATCGAAATAGGTAGAATTAACCCTGAGTTCACCTTGGACGAAGAAATGCTATTGAAGTACAAAGGAAGAATATGTGTACCCGAAACAGAAAGTTTGGACATTAGACACCGATTGATGAAGAAGCCCATACCACCATCTATTTGATATATACTGGAAGTACTAAGATGTATCATGATCTAAAAAAATTATATTGGTGGAGAGGAATGAAAGCAGATGTAGCTAAGTTCGTGTCTCAATGCCTAAATTGTCAGAACGTAAAGGCGGAACGACAAAGACCGACAAGACTGTTACAGCCGTTACCAGAACCAGCATGGAAATGGGACTGCATCACTATGGACTTCGTTACAGGATTACCATTGACTCCTCGAGTAGTTGATGCAGTTTGGGTGATTGTAGACCGCCTGACTAAAACAGCTCGCTTTATACCTATACGACCTCAGTATACACTGGAGAGGTTAGCTAAGCTGTATGTGGATAACATTGTACGATTACACGGTGTACCTGAAAGCATTGTATCCGATAGAGATCCACGATTTACTTCAAAGTTTTGAGAAGGATTGCAAAAGGCTATGGGTACAACATTGAAGTTTAGTACTGCATTCCACCCACAGACAGATGGACAGTCAGAGCGTACAATTCAGATTCTAGAAGATATACTTCGAGCATGTGTAATTGATTTTAAAGGATCATGAAATGAAAAGTTACCACTGATTGAGTTCGCCTATAATAATAGCTATCAGGCTACTATACAGATGTCACTCTATGAAGCACTGTATGGCAGAAAGTGTCGAACTCCTTTGTTTTGGAATGAAGTTGGGGAACGTAGTATTGTTGGACCGGAATTTGTTGAAGAGACTTGTCGAGTGGTCGACATTATCAAAGAAAGGGTGAGAACAGCTCAGAATCGTCAGAAGCAATATGCCGATACCCGACGCCGAGACCTTGAGTTCGTCGTGGGTGATAAAGTGTTCTTAAAAGTATCGCCTATGCGAGGATTGAAACGGTTCGGACAGAAAGGGAAATTAAGTCCGAGGTATGTCGGGCCATATGGGATTCTAGCTAAGCGTGGAAAGGTGGCTTACTAGTTAGCACTACCACCATCTATGTCAAGTGTGCATGACGTATTTCACATTTCCTTATTGAAGAAGTATGTCAAGGATCCGACGCACGTTTTGACAATAGACTTACCTGATTTGACTGAAGATTTGACATTTGAAGTAGCACCAACTAAAATCACTAGTCAGAAGGTTCAACGACTACGTAACTGTGATATCTATTATGTTAAGGTCACTTGGAGAAGTAGAGATATGGAAGAAATTACATGGGAAGAAGAAAATGCTATGCGAAAGGAATATCCTTATTTATTTGACTTGGAAGGTATGTACAATTTCGGGGACGAAATTTTTATAAGTAGGGGGGAGTTGTAAGACCCGTATCGAACTAATCCGGTCTTACCACCTTGAACCAGGTCTACCCATCATGGTCGAGCCAAATGGATCAAGTGCGTGAAGGAGATCACGATCCCAGGTATTAAACTGACCCAAAAATACTAAAAATTGGGGGCGGGTCGCACACCCAACTAGGCAGGGTTGGACCCCCCAAGATTGAAAGTCAGACCCTGAGTTTCTAACCGGGGGTCGGACATTTTAGATCCAGGGGTCAACGGGATCTCCGACCCCCTCATCGACCCCCAGTCTACCGACAGAAATCGTGAATTAAGAACTTTCTAAATTTCAATGGGATTCTTTCATAATCTCAATGAGACTTATTTTGGGAGTTTCTACTCTATAAATAGGACGTCCCTAAGCCTCTTTCACTCCTTTAAGAACCCTAATTGGATTGAGAGAAAGAGAAGAGAAGTAGAAGAGAAAGAGAAGAGAAGGAAAGTGGAGAAGAAGATCAAAGAGAAGGCTTCAGAGAGGCAAGCCTAATTCTCAGGTATGGATACTATCTCCATGTAATTCTACAGACCTTAGAATAGATAGTGAAAAGGGAATGATCTAGGAGAAACCCAAATCATCTATCCGTGGTTAGGTTTTCGTGAAAAACCATGGGGGAAAATCATAGAAACCATGTAGGGGAATAAACTATGGTTCTAAGCCATAGAACAGGTATGTAATGGATTGTAGAAGCAAGCCATAGGACCCAAACACGAAGGAAGTGACTGTAGGATGAAAAATTGACCAAACCCACAGGGGGTCGCACGCGGGGTTGATGGCCAATTGACCCTACCAGACCCTAATAATCGACCCCCAGTGTTCTAGAAGTCCAGAATCTGGGTGGTTACACCTAGGGTCGATGGAACCTCCGACCCTAGTATCGACCCCCAGTTAACAGCATGCTTTTTAAAATCAGAATTAATTCTAATTAAATTCTATCGACTTGATTAGGTCTTCTAGTGATATAATATCGATATATAGTTGATTCTTAAAGCTTGAAAGAGGATCTACGATCAAGGAAAGGTGAGGGAACAAGCCCTAAATTAATTGGTTAATAATAAACTATTTTATTCTTGAGTTCAATGCCATGATTGATTCTATGCGTGTATGCTTGTTGTGTGCATTCAACATGTCATTCAATATTTCTATTATTACTGTTCATGCATATTTAAATTATTGTGTATAACATGATGATGATGATGATGATAGGAATAGGCATGTGGATGTATATGTGTGGTTGGTGTGCTTGATGCGAGCAAGTATCAGGGGGAGGTGTCATAGGCCGGGCCTCAGCACTCTAGCTCTATCTCTAACTCAAGTCTTGTCCATTGACATCGTCGTATCGCCATTACCTTAGCAGAACTATTACGTCGTAGGGTATGAGGGGAGGTGGTCTCGGACCGTGTAGTCTCTGACTCTGTCGGGGGGGGGGCCTTAGCCCTATCTCTATGGACGTATTGAGGGATGCTGGGGTGAGGCCTTGGATACACTGATTGACATTAGGATTGGTTATTTGCGAGCCCAGTTTGCGAGCCCTCGCCAGCAGGGGCTTACGTGTTGGTATGGGCAGCGGGTACAGCAATAAATGTGACCTTTACGTGTACATTGTCCATGGTGGGTGCATGTGGGATGACAATAAACGTTACCTTTGGACGGCTCCACACACTTGTGTATAGAGGTGTGGCATCAATAAACGTGACCTTTGGCCACCTATCCTTTCTATAGCACATTGTAAACTTATCTACCAGACCAAAGATATGAATTGAATACATGCATATGTTTGTTGCATTGTTTTGATTGCTCACTGAGCCATGATGTGTGCTCACCCTCTCGACGTCGAATATTTTTAGTTGATGATGCAGGTACTATGGTTGAAGATTATATGAGTGCTCCGATGTACGTGCATGTTGCTGCAATGGAAGCCAAAGACGTAGTGGATACGCATGACCCCTCATGCGAGTGCAACTCATGCGTATTCTATTAGAATTTTATTTGAAATTATAAAGGAATGTAATTGTTATTTTATTATTTATGTCTCAGTTGATACAACAATAACTTGATATTTTAAATATGATTATTATAGTTAGAGTTCTCAGTTCATTTATTATAAGACTTCCGCTATTGTGTATTTATTCTGATTATGGTTGTGGATGTGCATGGTTTTATTTTTAATGGATATAGCCTATTAGACATCCTGGTTGAACCGTTGGTTTATTAGCGGTTCATCACACTATTCTGAATGGTGCAGAATTGGGGTGTGACAAGTAGACAGTCTATTTGTCCAGAGGAGATCTCACGCCTAGAAGACAGTCTGATTTGTTCAGAATCTACTCCTAGCAACATCTCGCAACCATCGCCTGACCTCAATCCGTGTCCAGTGCCATCTCGCATTTCGTGACTATCTCCTGACCGCCATCCGAGACCAGCAGCATCTCGTATCTCGCGACCATCTCTTGACCGCCATCCGCAGTCCAGCAGCATCTCGCATCTCGTGACCATCTCCTGACAGCGACTTGCCACCATCTCCTGTCCACGACTCGCATCCATCAGCATTCCGCGGCTTGCAGCCAGCCGCATCTCGCGACCATCTCCCACACCTCTCTGTAACTCGAGCTCAGCAGCCGAGCATGAAGACCCTCGCGAGATCCCGCGAAAATCATCATCGTCAATCCTCGCGACATCCTGCTGTTCAATCTCACCGACGCACATCAGGTTGGTTTCTTTTTCCAGTTCACCATACTTGTGTGTCATTTTGTGGTTTCTGCTTTATTTATTATCGTATCTTCGCATACATGATGATTCTTTGATCATATGTGTATGACTTCCACATGTACATGTTGGGTTTTGGCCTAGCCTTTCTCGTTAGGAATGTTAAATCTGGCCCATTTGATTATAAGTTTTGGTGGATGAAATATGGACGATAGGATCTTCATTGTGAGTGATTTTGAATGATTTCAACCATTGCGAGTGATTTTGAATAATTTCAACCGTTGGATCTTCATTGTGGGTGTTTTAAAGGAATATGAATGGTTGAATTATCACGATGAATGATCTGAACCATAAATTGTCTTTGGGAGTGAGTTTTAATCAATCTGAACGGTTGGATTATCATGATGAGTGACTTTGACTGTTAGATTATCTTGGGAGTGATTTGAATGAACTTGCATGGTTGGATTATGATTTTGGTGAATCTAAACCATTAAATCTTGATCATGGATGTTTTAAATAAATTCGAATCGTTAAATTTCACATGATAAGTGATTTGAACCACTAGATTATCTTTGGGAATGATTTAACTGAATCTGAATGGTTGGATTATGATCTTGATGAATCTAAACCATTGAATCTCGATCATGAAGGTCCTGGATAAATTTGAGCTATTGAATCCTGATCATAAGTGTTTCAAAAAAGGAGTTTGATCCATTGATTTTGATCATGCCAATTTTGATGAATCTGAATGATTGGATGTTGATTTTGAGTAATTTGAGATTATCATTCTGTGAAATTTGAGCCGTTGATCTTGGGTTTTTGATGAAATCTAAGTATTGATCTTGATCATCAATTTTTGAAGAGATATAACCGTTAAAATGAGGATCTGATATTTGTTTACATTGTTATATTGTGCACCACTATGCTTAGGATGCTTACACTGCTAGCTTTGTGCATACTGCCATGTTTGATTGATATCTGTTGTCAGCAAAGAACTTATTTTTTGTTACACCCTAGTCAAACTGCCATATCTGTACACCTAGCAGACATTTTAGGTATGGGGGCATGCATGTAGGCACCCACATTCATGGGAAGGGTAAAAGCGAAAAAGATAAAAGTCTTAATCAAGAAGTATGAAGCCTAGCCCAACAATTCCAAAACCAGGGGTTGAGGTAACAAGGGTAGTTTTAGGACGAGCCCTACTCTCAGTTCATTTCCCCTAGGGTACAGAGACCTAGACATGTGTAATGTGAATCCAATCATAGATCTTCTAGGATCGTCTTTCGGTCCGGCTGGACTACCCCCTTTTTTCCGATCCAAGCAGGTCACCCAATGAAAAATCTAGTAGTCCGAACTTCGCGGATCCTAATTCTTAGGGCAAACCCTAAGATACGTAGGTAGTCTAAAAATCTCCCAGATACGGTTCCATACCCTACTCCCTGAAAGTATACACATACTTTACTCCCTGAGAGTATACATACTTTCCTCCCTGAGAGATATACCTTACTCCCTGAGAGTGTACATACTTTCCTCCCTGAGAGATATACCTTACTCCCTGAGAGTACAAATCTGACTTCCTGAGTCACACATACATACCTTACTCCATGAGAGTACATATACTCACTCCCTGAGAGGCATACATACTCTACTCCCTGAGAGTACGCATGCTTTACTCCCTGAGAGTGCTTGCGTATCTTAGTCCCTGAGGCTACCTAATCCACCCAAAAAAATGAACTACGTTGTACCTGATTTCCAAGACCTCTGGGATACGTAGGCAACTTGAAGGATTATCCAAGTACGGTACCCTATCTTAGTATCCTTAGGTTCCCCATATCCATACCCATATCCATATCCTCATTCACTTCGATCCATGTAAGCTATCTATAGATTCAATCACCATCATCATCAAGCAGAAACTTCAACTTGAATAAATTGAATCTAAGAAAGCTTAATCATAATCCACATCCATAAAATTTAATCACATTCCGTTTCAAACTACGTTTTTAGATTTGATTTCTAGGATTGGAATACGTAGGCAATTTGAGACATTTTGGACATCTCAAATTCAATCCATCACCGAACCATATTTGGTTCGGTTCATTGTACATTATTTTGTTTATTTTCATACTTTGATAACATGCTTGGCTGAACTTAGACTAGAAGAACTTAGCAACTTAGGCATAGGATCCCCCATTAGCCTTAGTCGTTATCCATTGACCACGAATAGTCAGAACCATAAAGTCTAAGGAAAGTAGAATCATATAGGAGGCCGATTTCAGATCGGGCAGCTTTGGGTGCCTAACACCTTCCCAAACTGTACCTTGAACGCTTACCCGTTCTCTGATGGATCAAAGTCGATATGTTGGGTTATGAGTCAATAGAAGTCTTATCTCAGGATAAGGCTACATTTTAGGTCCTTGACCTTAATCTAGGTGGCGACTCCAAATCTTTCATAGTCCATTTCAGCGTGGTTATTACATTTTTCCCATCTGTCCTCACAGATGAGAAGACCAGTCACGACATGAGAACGTAAGGTTAGATTGGGTTTATGACGTGCAGGTCTTAAAACTCCACCACCCTTAAAAAAAATTTCGTCCTCGAAATTTATACGTACGGATCTTACAATTCCCCCATCCTTAAAAGAAATTTAACCCTTGAAATTTACATGTACCTTCCAAGTTGAATCAGTGGGAATACTATTTTCGTATTACATTTTTCTCTTTCCATGTAATCTCTTTTACGTCTTGCTTTACCAGGTTACCTTCACATAATAAATATCCCAGCTCTAGAGATGTTGTACCTTCCAACTAGTGATCTAAGCTGGTACCACTTTAAAAGTTAAGTCTTTTATCAAATTCGATGGATCCGCGATCAATACCCGTGATGGATCTCTAACATACTCCTTCGGTAAAGACACATGAAATACATCATGCACACTAGACATGGATGATGATAATGCTAGTTGATATGTAACTTTTCCACATCTCTCTAAAATTTCATAAGGTCCAAATCATATATAGGACACAAATTTTCCTTCTTGTTAAACCACTTTAAACCATGCATAAGTGACATCTTCAAGAACACTTTGTTACTTACGGCGAGCTCGAGGTCCTGGCGTCTCTTCTAACAATTGTAAGCTATCTTGGCTCTTTTTCTTTGATCTTGTTTACCACTTGATAGGTTTCTATGACAAACTCAGTTCATACAATTCCTCTTCTCCAGCTTCATTCCAAAACAAAGGAGTTCAACATTTTTACCATACCATGCTTCATAGATGACATCTATATGGTAGCTTGTTAGCAAAATCAATCAGCGACAACTTCTCAACTCAAGCTCTTTAAAATCAATCTCACAGGCTCAGAGAATACCTCCTAGGATCTATATAGTCCTCTCGGACTGTCCATTAGTTTAAAGGTGAAATGCAATACTAAAGTTTAATTTTGTTCCCATCGCTTTCTGTAGTCCCTCCCAAAACTTTGAGGTAAAGCGTGAGCCTTTATCTGTTACTATGCTATCAACATAGCATTCAATCAGATAATATTATCCACGTACAACTTAGCTAGCCATTCCAAAGCACACCGAGGTCGTATTGCAATAAAATGATCCATCTTTATAAGATAATCAACAATCACCCAACTGCGTCAACCGATCTGGGAGTCAGTGGTAAATCGGTGAGATGCACATTACAAGCATACAAGTATAGAATCATTCATTGCATTAGACAAATAAAATAAAATAGTTTGTTATTATCCAATTAGTTTAGGTTTTGTTCCCTCACCTTTGGTTGATGTTTGTTCCTCTCTCAAGCTTTGAAAGTCACTTTGAATCTATTGGGAACCTAAAGAATTAATGTATTTAAGTTAAAGTTCAAGTTTACCAAGTTACGATGGTCAAAACCATATCCGGTCTCAGAATATACTTGTTGTTATCGTATGGTCGATACCCTATGGTAGATCCTATGGTTGCAATATATGCTACCATATGACGTACGGTCGATACCCTATGGTCGCACTATATGCGATTGTACCTGCGACCATACATTTCTTGAATTATTCTTGAGTGGCTATGGTCAATACTCTAGTCACCCTACAGTCGACCACAGCTGCGACCATACGTAGTCAGGTTAATTTTTACTTCTCATACAAGTTTCTCCTCTTGGTTCATCAAGGGGATTCATCCTAAAATCATCCTATGGCCTTTAATTACAATTTATCCCTATTAATTATCCCTACCCTACTCTCTATGGTTTCCCATAGAAAACCTTTAACCGAATCATTGTATTAGGTTCCATATATCAATTTGAAAAGAACCTATTCTACCTTATCTACCCTACAGAGTCAAGTCCATACCTTAAGCTTACTGTAGAGAGATAGAACTCTTCTCTGCAAAACCTTCCTTTCAGCCTTCTTCTCTAAATCTCCTTCCCCATTTCTTCCTCTCTCTCTCTTTCTCTCTTAGGTTTAGAGTTTCAATTTAGGTTCTAAATGAGTGAGAGAGGCTAAGGGACGTCCTTTATATAGAGGAAAACATCCATATAGAGTCATCTTTCAATTAAGAATGAGTCCTCCTCAAATTAAGAAGTTTCCTAAACACGGAGTTGGGTCTGGGTTTGTATAGTCGTTCGTGCGGTCGCATAATCCATCGACCACACGTTTTCAAAACAGTCGACCATACATTGTACGGTCTCAATATGGTCGACCATACGTGCAATCATACCCCTAAAAAAATGCCACCGTATGCCTAAAATTTACTGATTTTTAGTTTTTGGCTGGTTGCTTCTACACAAACTTAAACAGTCAACCACACCAACTAAATGTGACTTGTTGCTTACCTCATCTTGTGGTTTCTTTAGACAATTGGTTCACTTTAGTCGATTATGATGGGAAGACCAATCACAACACGAGAACGTTAGGTTAGACCAAGTTTGTGGCGTGCGGGTCTTACAAACCTTATGCAAGACCTGGGTACTCTAGAGTGTTTTTGGTTTGACCAAAAAGGACATATTAAAAGAAATTATAAGTGACAAGCTTGGTTGGCATAGATTAAGGAGTCTGAGATTAAGGAGTCTGAAAATTATGAGTAGAAAAGTGCCAATGAATGAAGACATGGATTCATGTTACGGTTATACGTATAATTTAGATTTTGATTACTTTTAATACCTTGTTTTGTGTTAAAAGATTCAGACTTGCACCCTACTTGGAAATGACTTTCAAGTTTATGTTATTATGAATCATTTTATTTGGTTTATCATTAATGACATCTGAATGACTAATGAGTAATTGTTCATGGTTGAAAATAATTAACTTTATCTGAGGCTTAAGTGGCTAAATATCTAGGAATCAGTGGGAGACTCTTTATGTTAATGTTATGACATTGTTTATCTGTATTTGACTGTGTTGTCTATGGTTTTATGGGTATAGTTATGTAACCATGGTTTTGTTTACTTTAGCATTTATATTATTATTATTTTACACATTGTTATATGTTTGACATGTCAATGTGGCTATATTTAGCCGATGTAACAAGGCAGTATTCAGTCGGGGTTACAAAGACAATATTTAGTTGAGTACAAGGCAGTATTTAGCCAAAGAATTATGGCTATGTCTAGTCGATGTATGGTATAATGCTTTCACTTTATTTAATACCATCATTCATTGCCTAGAAAGGTTTGAGGTATTTTGATTAAAGGTTCTTTAATCAGGTTTTGGACTCGCATGAGAACATATTTTCATTCATTATCTCAGGTAATTCATGTATTGACTAAACCTCTATTGTGGCTGACAGAAAGTTGTACACTATATATTGAGGTGTATTTTCTGCTGTTTCTCAGCATTGATAGGCTTTTTAAGACCCACACCTAAAATTTCGGTCTTAATTTGAAATTTTGGCATTGTAACAGGTCTTACTATGACGAATGCTTGAAACCAACATGAATCGAACCAGCGGAGCCCAATGGGGGTATTCCAATTCAACCCTTGTACTTAAAGCATTGAAACAGGGCTTGAATTAAGGTCTGGCATGACACCAAGGGGGTGTGGTCGGTCACCTACTATACAGCCTCATGTAGCACCTCATAATTGAATCTTGGTTGGAAACCAACCCAGTTTGAACCAATTGTTTATTTTGGTTTTCAAACTTGGACTCATTGAGAGAATGTCTAGGTTCATTCTCTTTTGAAATTAAAAGGATGGAGAGAATCCTCCTCTTTCCTTGCTTAGAATCCTATCCCAAACACGAATAGAGTTCCTATTCACCTTACTCTCTCATTTCTTCACCATTTTGACAAAATCATTAGAAAGAGAAAAGAGATAAACGACACCAAGAAACTTTGACGCATTTTGGAGGATAGAACAAGAAGAAGAAGGAAGAAGAAAGGAGGAAGAAGGGAACTCAATTACCATTGAAGGCCAGTTTGATAACACCATCGACAAAAGCCTTTTGGTAACGAATCCTCAGTTTCTTAATCTCCCTTCAAAGCAATCAAGTAGATGAATCATGAAAGGACTTTTATCTCATGTTTTCCCTGGATAATAGCCTATTCATCATCAAAAGAAATCACCAATGGATTTATTTAGTTGATTGGACTAAACTTGAGAAGGGATCATGACCAATTGAATATCATATAACGGATTTAAATTGACAAATGGTTGGATCTAAGTATCCAAAACCTTTATGAAAGATTTGAAGACCTATTATAAACCAAAGCCATGATTCATCCCTCTATGGTATTACTAGAATTGGATCTAAGGTATTAAACCAAATCCAACAATATCAGTTAACCAGGAAATTGAATCGATGCCAATAACTTATTGTAGAATGGGATTTTTGAACCTAAACTCCTTATTTAGGCTTAAGAAATATTCAAGGAAACCGCATCAAAATTGACTTATTTTGACAATGTTTCTATGGGCGGTCAATGACACGTGCTACACGCCTGTGGCCAAAATCGTGTGATTGATGCCACGTGCGGCCCGATGATTTGGCCTCTGTTGTTGACCATTTTTGGGTAGTTTCTCTTTGGGATTTTTATGAACCTGTTTATGGGTTTAGATCCCTGAGATCATATGCTTACATATTTATTCTCCCTCATTTTCTTTTATGTTAACTATTGTCGATGTTTTCTGTTCACTTTCATAAGTGCCTTGAACCTTTGGACAGCAAGTGTAGAATGCTTACTAATAGTAATCAAACCCTGGAAATATGAATAAACCATTAGGATATGCTTTGAGCAAGCAATAGAGACAAACAATGATTAAATGGATTGAATTTTATTACTTTTAATGCTATTACGGTACAGGAAGAACGTAGTAAAGTTGTTCGAGGCCGTACTCTTTAATATTTTTGTTGCTTACCATCTCAGGTAAGGGGATTAGACCCTGTTTGGTAGAATTAGTTTCATTGACTATGTTGTGTGATGATATACGATTGATAACATGCCTTGTGTAATAACATGTCATCCAATAAAATGTTTGCTTGTTCATGCATATGCATCCTTGTGTTTGGGGTCAGCAGTGCCGGTAAGGATTGGAGGGTGAGTAGAATGGGACACTCACTACCTTTCCACAAAAGCGATTGATCCATGTTTTAATTCGTGATGTTTACTTAAGTCAATAAGGAGGAAGGTGATGGAATGAGACACTTGCACCACTTTTTACTGGCGTTGCTTTACATTGACCACATGTAACCTAGCCAAGTCACGATATCTTATGTGGGGACTGGATGGGGTCAAAAGCTTGGCGATATTACGATCCAGTAATATGATAATTAGGAGAACATGGTTAGTTGAACTTTAATTACCCAAATAACTATACCCCTAGCTATTAGGGGGTTATGTAGTGGCATGGGTTCAATAAAAGGTGATATGAACATAGCTATGATGCTCCTCATGACCGGCATAATACTGGTGGGTGGGCGAGTCGACTATTGGGATTATCATCTCCTCAAGTGGCCGGTGTAATATGGGTATTGTAAGACCCGTGTCAATCTAACCCGGTCTTACCATCTTGAACAAGGTTTACCCATTATGGTCGAGTCAAATGGACCAAGGGCGTGAAAGAGATCGAGATCCCAGGTACCAAATCGATCCAAAAACACTTAAAATAGGGGAAGGGTCGCATACCCAGCTAAGCAGGGTCGGACCTCCCAAAACAGAAAGTCAGACCCTCATTTTTGAAGGGAGGGTCGGACAGCTTAAGACCCTAGGGTCGACGGGATCATCGACCCTCCCATCGACCCTCGGATTCTGCCGAATATAGAAATTAAGAAATTTCTATATTTTCGATTGGGTTTCTTTCCTAATCTTAGAGGGACTTATTTGGGATGTTCCTACTCTATTTAAAGGACGTTCCTAAGCCACTTTCACCCCTTTCACAACCCTAATTGAATTGAGAGAAAGAGAGGAGAAGGAAAAGAGGAAGAAGAAAGGCAAGGAAGAGAACTTAGCAAAAAGGAGAAGAATTTCAGAGAAAAAGTAATCTTCTCAGGTATGGATACTAATTCCATGAGTTTATAGACCTTAGGTTAGTTAATGTTGAGAGTGTGATTTCGGAAAAACAGAGTTAAGGGAGGGTCGCACCCAGGGTCGATCCTGACTCCGACCCTACCTCCGACCCTCAGTTAACAGCATGGTTTTTAAATTCAAAATTAATTCTAATTAAATTCTATCGACTTTGTTAGGTCTTCTAGCAATACAATAACACTGTAAAGGTGATTCTAAAGCTTGGAAAAGTTTCTATTAGCAAGCTAAGGTGAGGAACCAGAACTCCAAACTAAATTGGATAATAACAAACTGTTTTCTATTTCTTGAGTCCTATGCCATGCTTGATTCTATGCGAATATGTTTGTAATGTGCATACATCATGCCATCCAATATTTCTATTACTTGTTCATACATATTTACTTTATTGTTTATAACATGATGATGATGATGATGATAGGAATAGGCATGTGCTTGTATGTGTGTGGTTGATGTACTTGATGCGAGCGAGTATCAGGGGAGGTGTGATGAGAACGTCAATAAACGTTAACCTTTGGCGGGTCTCAGCACTTTAGCTCTATCTCTAACTCAAGTCTTGTGCATTAGCATCGTCGTATCGCCATTAGTTTAGCAGAACTATTATGTCGTAGAGTATCAGGGGAGGTGGTCTCGGTCCTTGTAGTCTCTGACTCTACCGGGGGGCCTTAGCTCTATCTTTATGGACATTCTGAGGGATGCTGGGGTGAGGCCTTGGATACACTTTTTGGCATTAGGATTGGTTAGTTGCGAGCCCAGTTTGCAGCCCTCGCTAACAGGGGCTTACGTGTTGGTATGACACTATATAGCAATAAACGTAACCTTTGTTATATAATGTTCATGATTGGGTGCATGTGAGTTGACGATAAACGTGATCTTCGGGTAACGTCACACACTCGTGTATAGAGGCGGGGTCAATAAACGCGACCTTTGGCTACCTAAACCTTTCTATTGCATACTGCAAACTTTAAATCGGACCAAAGGTATAAATTGATTTTGCATGCATATGTATTGTTGCATTTGTTTTGGCTACTCACTGAGCCGTGATGTGTGCTCACCCCTCGATGTCGAATATTTTTAGTTGATGATGCAGGTTATACCGTTGAAGATTATGTGAATGCGTCTGCGTACGGGAACGTGGCGGCGATGGAAGCTGAAGCTGAAGTGGATACACATGACTCCTCTTGCGAGTGCAACTCGTGTGTATTTGATTAGATATTTTATAGTTTTCTTTATTGGATTTATTAAGACATGTATTTGGTATTTTAATATTTATGTCTCAGTTGAAAACAGAATAATTTTCTATTAAATTATTAATATCATTTTAGTTTCTCAGTTCATGTTATTGTAAGACTTTCGCTATTGTGTATTTACTCTGATTATGATTATGGATGTAAGTTTAGATAACGCGGGGATAGCCTATTTGAGATCCTGGTTGAACCGTTGGTTTATTAGCGGTTCATCACATCATTCTGAAAAGTGTAGAATTGGGGTGTGACAGGTATGGGATGAGTTGCGGTCATATGCGGGACCAAAACGGCAGATCCATATTTAGGGGATGTTACTGTACGTCGAGTTAGGCGGTATTTATTCTTTGGGAGTAACCCGTGTAGTCGTAGACTCCATCTGTGGGTTGTCTTGAGCTAGCACTTACAGTTATATACCAGACCGTAGTTGTTAATTCATGCATTTGTATATTGCACATTTAATTTCCTTGCTAAGCTTAGTGGTTGGTTGAGATTACCCTTGTGTACACAAACTCTTTTAGATGGAGGTATGATCGATGTTGATTATGGTGGTACAGATGCTAGTAATGATGACATCCATGACAAAATGTGCGAGTGTAATGATTGTGTCTACGGATAAGCCTAATGAACATTTTGGTAAACTTTAATTGGATTTGAATTTATTTTATTTCGATTTGGGGGCATGTTGCCTAGGTGAATAATTGGATTTAAGGATTTATTTACTTTATTATTATCTTACAATGGTTTGGAAACTATTATAATTTATCATTTGATTATTTAGCTATTGTGTTTTATAATTAGTCTTCTGCTATACTCTTGATTTACAATCTCTTTACTTTTGGTGGTGTTGGATTATTATTACCAATTGCTATAATAGTGGGATTTATTAGTTGACATACCACATTCCGTGATCCTGGAAGGGGATTTCCATTGCCCTAATAGGATGTTGAGAACTCGTCCATTCCATAGTGTCGAAATGTTGAGAACGGGGTGTGATAGTAGTTGGTATCAGAGCACGAATGTGCCACGTCTACTACTAAATCATATCATACATACATGCCACAAATACAGTAAGCTGAATTAGGAAGCATAAATCACATACTATATGGGGGATAAGAACCATGAATAAGCCATAAGAAATAAGATAAAATATCAGGATAACAAAACAAGATCATAATGTATTCAGACATATGAACAGAAGATAAAAACATCCAGTGTACCAACGAAGAGAAATAAAATAGTAAGGATGGGTCGGTATCTACAATCCAGATCCTCACCCATCAATATCTAATAGAAACAAAATTTATAAAATATATCCGATGAGCCATAACAGAGATAAAATGATATATATTTAAGAGTCTGCATGCTAAGAACCATGATCCCCTTGACGACTTGGACTATCTGCAGAATAGGTGGTCCGAACCTCCGCCATTGACTGAAGACCCTGCTGACAAGTACACTCCCGTCTGGCTGCTACCATAGTCACCAGAAGGGGTGCAATCAAACCTATAGTAGTCAGCGCAGTCCATAGGAAAGCGTCCTCTTGTCTCATAGCCTCCCTCCTGTATAGCTTGATACTGAATAAACCCCGCTCTAGAGCAGCTACCCAATCGGTCCACACCAGCGACGTTCTATAACATTCGTCTCTTGTGTGCATCTAATCTAGTCTCGGGTGCCTACCACTGATCATCCAGAGCAGTCACTAAGGAGCGAGCATCAGCTAATAGATCACGTAACTTTGTGAACCCCGAAGCCTTAGCCTGAGGAGCCACGACTGCTGGTACCTCATGATCACTACCTATAGAATGTGATGAACTCTCTCGCTCATCAATAGAATTGACCACATTGTTTACAACTGGCCCAGATGGAGCATCCTTGCTAGATCTACCATCATAGGAGAATCATCTCTACTGTCGCTGGGAATGGTTGGCTCACTCAAAGAAGAAGAAGAAGAAGAAGAAGAAGAAGAAGAAGAAGAAGAAGAAGAAGAAGAAGAAGAAGAAGAAGAAGAAGAAGGCACGACCACTTTGCGTCAAACTCTTCTGACTGGCTGTCGCCTCTGAATTGTACGAGGTGGAGGATGCCGCTCTAACTCTTCATCGCTAAGCATTACATCTTGTAGTTGAAGTTTGTGCAGCGTATCCCAACCAAAGTCTGTGTGTATACCAGTCTTGTAAAACCCGCACTCCATGAACCCGATCTAAACCTTTAATTCATGTCGTAACAGGCCTTCCAATCATCACCGGGGCAGATGGGATGAGCTGATGACAATTAGGTACGAAAATAGACAAAATTATGATAAAATTTTATACCGGTCGATGGTACCGGTCGACCCATATGTCTTCATGGACAGACTAGTTAGATCCGAAAATGGATCTCTGTGGGTCCCACTTGCCAAATTTCGAGCCTAGAGACTTTCCTAATGTAGGGAAACTTCTTAAACCCCATCCCAGTCTATTTAAGGACCCTTAAACCTCCTTAGAACTCTTTGATTGTTTCTCACAAACCCTAGAGAGGAGAAAGAGATCGAAGAAGGAGAAGGACCTAAGAAAGGTGGAAGAGGAGCCGTCGTTGGACAAAGAACACCATAGTTGCGAACCAATGGTAAGTGCTTAAACTTCTCTCTAAGTTAAGCATTATAGATGATTAATCATGAATTGATCAATACTTCGATGCAAAGTGAAGTATTGATCTAAAACCCTTAAATTACCGTTAAACCCTAATACAGTCGATAAACCTTAGATTTGCATTCTAGGTTAAGGATCATCGAAACTAGGACTTGAATGGAACATGAAACAACTCTAACTCGTTGCTCAGGCCTAGAATGCATAGAAGATACCCTAGAACCAATAATGGGTGACCGAAGAAAGGTGAACACCAAGATTGGTGGTCTTCCGGAGGCATACAGATCGACCATACTGGTCGGGCCATATGCGATCGGTACCTCTCGGGAGCTGGTCTATGAGGGACCGGTCAACCAATACAGGTCGCACCTTTCGCCACAGTGTAGCGACCGATACCTATGATTGGTATGCACTATGAGGGGTATATTTTGATCCAGTTGGTTTTTCGACCAACGTAAACCCTAAGAAACTAATTTTAATTCATCCTTAACATCGTGTAGGACCTTGTGATAGTGAGTTTGGATTCTGTGACATGGAGTAAGCTAGCAATCAAGCGTTAGGTAAGGGAATCAGACTTAAACCCTAATAACTCAATAACAGTAAAACGTGGTTAGTAATTATGATTATGTGGAATGGTGTTTGGGCATACTCGCATGTCATCTTTACTTTCAGTTATTATTGTCACACCCCAATTCTGCACCATTCAGAATGGTGTGATGAACCGCTAATAAACCAATGGTTCAACCAGGATCTCTAATAGGCTGTGTCCATTAAAAATAAAACCATACACATCCACAACCATAATTAGAATAAATACACAATAGCGGAAGTCTTATAGTAAATGAACTGAGAACTCTAACTGTAATAATCATAAATAAAATATCAAGTTATTTGTGTATCAACTGAGACATAAATAATAAAATATCAATTATATCCCTTTATAAATTCAAATAAAATCTAATCGAATCCGCATGAGTTGCACTCGCATGAGGAGTCAAGCATATCCACTAAGTCTTCAGCTTCCATTGTAGCAACACGCACCTACATCGGAGCACTTATATAATCTTTGACCGTAGTACCTGCATCATCAACTAAAAATATTCAACATCGAGAGGGTGAGCACACATCATGGCTCAGTGAGCAGACAAAACAATGCAACAAACATATGCATGCATTCAATTCATATCTTTGGTCTGGTAAATAAGTTTGCAATGTGCTATAGAAAAGATAGGTGGCCAAAGGTAACATTTATTGATGCCTCACCTCTATACACGAGTGTGTGAAGCCGTCCAAAGGTAACGTTTATTGTTGTCCCACATGCACCCACCATAGACAATGTACACGCAAAGGTTACGTTTATTGCTGTACCGGTTGCCCATACCAACACGTAAGCCCCTGCTGGCGAGGGTTCGCAAACTGGGCTCACAACTAACCAATCCTAATGCCAATCAGTGTATCCAAGGCCTCACCCCAGCATCCCTCAATATGTCCCTAGAGATAGGGCTAAGGCCCCCCGGCAGAGTCAGAGACTAGACAGTCCGAGACCACCTCCCCTCATACCCTACGACGTAATAGTTCCGCTAAGGTAATGGTGATACGACGATGTCAGTGGACAAGATTTGAGTTAGAGATAGAGCTAGAGTGCTGAGGCCCGGCCTATGACACCTCCCCCTGATACTTTCTCGCATCAAGCACACCAACCACACATATACATCCACATGCCTATTCCTATCATCATCATCATCATCATGTTATAAACAATAATTTAAATATGCATGAACAGTAATAATAAAAATATTGGATGACATGTTGAATGCACATAACAAGCATACACGCATAGAATCAATCATGGCATTGGACTCAAGAATAAAACAGTTTATTATTAACCAATTAGTTTAGGTCTTGTTCCCTCACCTTTGTTTGATCATTGATCCTCTTTCAAGCTTTAAGAATCAACCAAATATCAATATTATATCACTAGAAGACCGAATCAAGTCGATAGAATTTAATTAGAATTAATTCTAATTTTAAAAAGCATGCTGTTAACTGGGGGTCGATGCCAGGGTCGGAGGTTCCATCGACCATGGGTGCTACCACCCAGATTCTGGACTTCCCGAACACTGGGGGTCGATTGTTAGGGTCTGGTAGGGTCGATTGGCCATCGACCCCCCGTGCAACCCCTTGTGGGTTTAGTCAAATTTTCATCTTACAGTCCATTCCTTCGTGTTTTGGTCCTATGGCTTGCTTTTACAATCCATTACATACATGTTCTATGGCTTAGAACCATAGTTTATTCACCTACATGGTTTTTATGGTCTCCCCCATGGTTTCCCATAATAACCTAACCATGGATGGATGATTAGGGTTTCTCTTAGATCATTCCCTCTTCACTATCTACTCTAAGGTCTTTAGAACTACATGGAGATAGTATCCATACCTGAGAATTAGGCTTGTTTCTCTGAAGCCTTCTCTTTGATCTTCTTCTCCACTTTCCTTCTCTTCTCTTTCTCTTCTCCTTTTCTTCTCTTTCTCTCAATCAAAATTAGGGTTCTAAAAGGAGTGAAAGAGGCTTAGGGATGTCCTATTTATAGAGTAGAAACTCTCAAAATAAGTTCCATTGAGATTAGGAAAGAATCCCATTAAAATTTGGAAAGTTCCTAATTTACGGTTTCTGTCGGCAAACTGGGGGTCGATGAGGGGGTCGGAGATCCTGTCGACCCCTGGTTCTAAAATGTTTGACCCCCGGTTAAGAACTCAGGGTCTGACTTTTATACTGGGGGGTCCGACCCTGCCTTGCTGGGTATGCGGCCCTCCCCCTTATTTTGGTATTTTTAGGTCAGTTTAATGCCTGGGATCGTTATCTCCCTCACGCACTTGATCCATTTGGCTCGACCATGATGGGTAGACCTGGTTCAAGGTGGTAAGATCGGGTTAGTTCGATACGGGTCTTACAATTATATTGTTCATGCATGCTATGCTAGGATATGATTATTAGGCATGTGATTGTTTTCGTTGGTGTGTGGAATGGGAAGGGCCTGGGGTCTTGGATCATTCCTCACACTAGCACCTTTTCGTATTGCTTCTGTCTTAGCATGCTTGGTGCGGGTAGGGTATCAGGGGGAGGAAGTGGTACTGTGGTCTCTGGCCTGGCCACTACACTCTAGCCCTATCACTATGCCGTAGGGAGCTGTGCTGGGATAGGACCTACTATGATGACAGATAGGATTGGTTAGTTGCAAGTCCAGTTTGCAATCCCTCACCAATAGGGGCTTATGTGTTGGTATGGGTAGGGCATCAGGGGAAGTGTTGGCGGTGTTTGATCTAGACACTTTAGCTCTATCACTATTCCATGGTGGGTGCATGTGGGATGACAGTGGTCTTTGATCCACTGGGCGGAGTCACACACTCGTGTATAGAGGTGCGGTGGCCCCCAATCCTTTCTATAACACATTACAAACTTTAAACCAGACCATAATGTGAATGTTATTCATGCATGTTGTTTGTTGCATTGTTTAATTTTCTTACTGAGCTAAGCAGTGAGCTCACCCTTGTGTACACACTATTTTTAGATGTTGATGCATGTTACATTGTGGAGGACTATGTAGATGCTCCAGTATATGGAAGAGTTGCTACCCTGGAAGTGTAAGCAGGGGAGGACGAGCATGACGCTTCATGCAAGTGCCCTTACTGCGTGTACCTCTAGGATGGTTTTAATTTATTTTATTTATTTCAGTTGGATTTTATAAACAGTGTAAGGATATTTATTTATATTTTGATATTTAAATAATTGAATAACTTATTTAATTTATCAATAGAGTACTCCGTTCATTTAATTTAAGACTTCTGCTATATTTATTTATATTCTGATTGTGATTATGTGCAATGGTTTGTGTTAGTGGACACGGTCTTATTGAGATCCTGGTGTGAACCATTGGTTTAGTAATGGTTCACTCACACTTCTGGTTCAACTAGAATTGGTGTGTGATAACTTGGTAGAGCTCTTAGACTCTGTCCAACAGACCAAATATGCAATTGATTGAGTCAATGAACTGAGATAGAAAAAATTAAAGGCCTTAATAAAAACGCATCTTAAGCACTTGTTTGATGCCTGAGACTAGATATTAAAGAGCATAATGTACTGTATTAAAGGTGAGAACCTAATAAACAGACATGCTCTAGTTAGAAGACCATAATAACAAGCAAGAATGATCATAAATTTTCATAACAAGTAAGAAGGAAAATTGTATCAGAGAGTAAAAACATAAAACCTTCAAGGAGTGAAAGAGTTAATTCTACCACAGGGTACAGTCCACAAACTGGACAGTTATTCTGTTATAATAAACTGTATCATGAGAGAGAAAAATAAGGTGATCTATCATGGGTTGGGGGCATCGGAGGAATAGGGTTAGCGATGTCATAGTCACGCTCATATGCGACCCTGAGCCAGTGTACCTGCTCCTGCGTGACTCTGAGGCTGCGAGAGAGGTGCCTTAGGCCAAGGTTCATCTCGCGCTGGGCATCCCGAATCTCCATAAACATACCCATCATGGTATCGGGAAGAGGCTGGGATGGTCCTACTGCAGGTATGGGCTGCGGTTCTGGTGCAGGAATGTCCTCCATCTGTTCATCATCATCACCCTACCTCTTCTACATAAGCTGCATCAGCTGCTGCCGCTACCGCTACCCTCCTAAGCGGACGAGGATGAGCCTTTAACTCCTCATCACTGATTGGCAGGTTATCCATCTTCATCCGGACAATGGCATCCCAGTCAATGTCTGATGTCATGGTGTCCTCAACCGCAATCTCATCCCTTATGTCCACTCGAAGGCGCTGCAGGAGTGTAGTGATAAGCCGGCCATATGGAAGGTTGCTTATCTGGTTGGGCATAGTAGCCTGACGCATGGTCCTGATGATAATATAGGGAAGACAAACCTACTCCCTAGTGCATACACAATAAGTCAAGTACTGGGTGAGCTGAGATAACTCACTGTAGTGGCCGCTCTAAGGAACAATATCATGCTAGATAATGCGGCAATAGACTCGAGAGAGAGGTCTCAAACTGGTAGCTTTCATGGGCACCCCTGGGTTAAGGAACTCTGAAACCTCCTGGTGCAGATCATTAGTAAGGAAGCCTTTCATCTTGGGAGCTCAGTAAACCAAATCACCATCATTAGGAATCCCCAATAGATCAGCGAGCTGGTGAGTGTTGAATGATATGGGGACACCCTTAACAAAGCTGGTAAGGCGGAGGTCCCTACCGTGGCTGAAATCGTTAACATCCCCCTCGACCACTAGGTTAGCATAGAAGTGCTTGACTAGGTTTGGTTGGGTAGTCACCGTATAGGTGATAACTGGTAACCACCCAAGTGCACCAAAGGCTGCTTCAACATCGAATCGCTATAGTTGCTCCAAGTTTACACAGCGTCTAGATTCTATGTTTTCCTCTTCGAACCATGGGAAATGGGCTTGCGCAGCAGTTGAATGAAACCACCACTCATAAAATTGTGGAACCGACGGGTGTGGATGGTTCATGCCCGGAGCGTATGTGTGCTTACCAGCACCTTGATGCTGAGACATTGCTTAACTACAAAACAAAATAAAACAATGAGAATTAGTCAAAAAATTTTGAAATTTCGGCAGCATAACGACAGTATTTCAAGCAAAGGTCTCGAACTCACCCAAAATCTGGGGAGAAGGACTTACGTAACAATTTAGCAACATATAGAGACCAAAAAATCACCAAACAAGCAAGAAATTCAACAATGGCAAGAAAAATCGATTTTTGACCAAAACCTAGGTCAAAAATCTAAAAATTTTGATTTTAAGAAAACCATAGAGTGGAACATCAAATAAGTTGAGGGCTTTTGTCCATGGAGGTCCCAACATTACTTCTAAGCTGAAGAAAAAGAGTTCCTATGGTTAGAATCTTCTAAATCTAGGAAAACTTAGTTTTTGGGCAAGTAACCATGAAGAAATGATGTAAAAGAGAAATAGGAAGGAATGAACTTACTTTGAGAGGTTGTGAAGCACTCTTGGGAGTAGAAGTGGCCTTGAATGAATGCTATGGGCCATGCCCAGTTATTATTGATGGGCAAAACCTGGAAACAAGTTTGGTCCAACTCGAGATGGCAGACTCTGACGTCATCTTGGGAATGGATTTGTTAGGCCATCATTCAGCTAGCTTATTATGTGCCGAAAAGAAGCTTGCTTTCGAAGATGATAATGAAAAGGAGTTTAGCTTCACCGGAACCAAGTTACCTAGGAAGCGAAAGCTGATCCTCTCTACTCTAAGAGCTAAGAGATGCTTAGGAAAGGGAGGAGTGGGTTACTTAGTGTCTATGGTCGACATCGCTGCAATGGTGCCAAAGATGGAAGATCTGGATGTGGTACGAGAGTTTCCAGATGTATTTCCAGAAGACCTACCTGGACTACCTCTAGATAGGGCTACAGAGTTCGTGCTAAACCTTATGCTAGGGTCGGCGCTGGTGTCTAAGGCACCGTACAGGATGGCCCCTACAAATTAAAAAGAGTTGAAGACCCGGTTACAAGAACTACTAGATAAGGGTTTCATACGACCAAGTATATTGCCGTGGGGAGTACCTGTATTGTACATAAAGAAGAAGGTTGGTAGCTTACGACTATGTATCGACTACCCGGAGTTGAACAAGTTAACCATCAAGAACCGATACCCTTTGCCTAAGATCGATGATCTGTTCGATCAATTACAGGGTGCAAAGGTTTTCTCGAAGATTGATCTTAGATCAGGGTAACACCAACTGAAGATCAAAGCAGGAGATATTCCAAAGACTGCTTTCAGGACGAGGTATGGACATTATGAGTTCCTTGTAATGTCGTTCGGATTGACCAACCCCCTAGCGTCGTTCATGGAACTGATGAACCAAGTGTTTCATGATATGTTGGATACTTCCCGGGAGCAGATTCCCCACCGGCAGGGGGACAAGATATGTCCATCTCGAGGCACATCACGACCTATAGGAAACACGGTTATCGTATTCATTGACGACATCTTGGTCTACTCAAAGGACAGGGAGACTCATGCAACACACTTGATAGCAGCCCTACAACGACTGAGAAGGGAGAAGCTTTACGCCAAGTTCAAGAAATGTGAATTTTGGCTGTAGGAAGTGACCTTCTTGGGTCACATAGTATCTGCAGACAGTATCAAGGTAGATCCAAGCAAGATCACAACTATAGTAGGATGGGATGCACCAAAATCAGTTGCAAAGATTCATAGTTTCCTTGGATTGACTGGTTACTATAGAAGATTCGTGGAAGACTACTCAAGAATCACCATTCCACTTACCAGACTAACCAAGAAAGGAAAGAAGTTCATATGGATAGATGAGTGTGAGAAGTGCTTTCAAACTCTGAAGTCAAGACTAGTCTCTGCACCTATCTTGACCATCCCAGCACCAGGCTTGTCGTTCACCATATATACAGATGCTTCAGGGTTGGGTCTTGGATGTGTGTTGATGCAAGGAGAACAGGTGATTGCCTACGCATCAAGATAGTTGAAAGAGCATGAGAAGAACTATAGCAGCGGTCATTTATGCAATAAAGATTTGGAGGCACTACCTTTATGGTGAAAATTTTCAGATCAAGTCGGATCACAAGAGTTTGACTTACCTTTTTACTTAGAAGGACCTGAATATGAGAGAGAGGAGATGGCTGGAGCTATTAAAAGATTATGATTGTGACATCCAGTACCATCCGAGTAGGGTAAACATCATAGCTGATGCCTTAAGCAGAAAATGGGCATTGAAACTAGAGGCAACACCTAGTACAAATGCTGCACTGTGTGCTGCAGCCTCAGGCTCAATAGAGAATGAAGAAGAGTATATATTAGAGACTGTAGAAGATCCAGTAGAATAGGACTTGATTCATAAGTTCACATTGATGTTCGAAGCCTTGAAGATCTCACCAAATCTAATGGATGAGGTAAAAGTAGCATTCCTATAGGACCCACACCTCAAGACTATGCGAGAAGATCTAGAGAAGGGTAAAAGCAACCCTGACTTTACCTTGGATTCAGACAAGGTACTCAGGTATCGTGGACGATTATGTATACTTGAGAGTGATAACTCAAATATCAGAGATAGAATTATGACAGAAGCTCATTATACCCCATATTCGGTACATCCAGGAAGCACCAAAATGTACCATGATTTAAGAAGACTATATTGGTGGAGGGGTATGAAAGCGGATGTAGCTAGATTCGTATTCCAATGTCTAAACTGCCAGCAAGTGAAAGCAGAAAGACAGAGACCCATAGGTTTGTTACAACCACTATCGGAGCCAGCATGGAAGTGGGATTGTATCACAATGGATTTTGTCATTGGCCTACCCTTGACACCAAGGTCAGTGGATGTCGTGTGGGTTATAGTTGATCGACTTACCAAGACAGCTCGCTTCATTGTTGTCAGACTTCAGTATACCATGGATAAGCTAGCCAAGCTATATGTGGATAATATAGTCTGACTTCATGGTGTCCCAGAGAGTATAGTATCTGATAGAGATCCCTGTTTTACATCAAAGTTCTAGGAAGGATTACAGAAAGCCATGGGAACCAAGTTGAAGTTTAGCATAGCTTTTCATCCTTAGACAGATGGGCAGTCAAAAAGAACTATTCAAATCTTAGAGGATATGCTCCAAGTGTGTGCCCTAGATTTCAAAGGAGCTTGGGACAAGAAGCTATCACTTATCGAGTTTGCTTATAATAATAGTTACTGGGCTACAATCTAGTTGGCTCCATATAAGGCACTCTATGGGAAGAAATGTCGTACACCTCTATTATGGAATGAGGTGGGAGAGAGAAGGATTGTAGGACCAGAGTTCGTAGAAGAAACTTGTCGAGCGAATGATCAAATTAAGGAAAGAGTGAAGATAGCTCATGTTCGACAAAAGCACTACGCAGACAATCGACGTCGAGATCTAGAGTTTGTAGTGGGTGACAAGCTGTTCTTGAAGATATCACCTGTGCGAGGTCTGAAATGGTTCGGTAAGAAGGAAAAGCTATGCCCCAGGTATATTGGACCATAGGAGATTTTGACCAGACGTGGTAATGTGACATATCAACTGGCTCTACCACCATCCATGTCAAGCGTTCATGATGTGTTCCATGTTTCTTTATTGAAGAAGTATGTCAGGGATCCATCGCACATCTTGACAGCAGACCCACCAGACTTGACAAAGGACTTGATATTTGAGGTGATACCTGTGATGCTCACAAGTCGAAAGGTACAACGTCTCCCAAGAAAAGATATCCATTATGTGAAAGTGCATTGGAAAAGCCAAGATGTAGAAGAAATCACTTGGGAGGGGGAGAACGCAATGCGAAAGGAGTATCCTAACCTTTTCAATGAACAAGGTATGTATAAATTTCGAGGCCAAAATTCCTTTTAAGGGTGGGGGAGTTGTGAGACCTACATGCTTTCGAAATTTCTTTTAGGGGGGTTGTAAACACCCCCTCCATGAATCTGATCTAAACCTTTAATTCATGTCGTAACAGGTCTTCCAACCATCATCGGGCCAGACGGGACAGGCGAATGACAATTAGGTACAAAAATGGACCAAATTATGATAAACTTTTATACCGGTCTATGGTACCTGTCAATGGTACCGGTCAACCGGTATGTCTACGCGGACAGACTAGTTAAATATGGAAACGGATCTCTATGGGTCCCGCTTGCCAAATCTCGAGCCTAGAGACTTTCCTAATGTAGGGAAACTTCCTAAACCCCAACCTAGTCTATTTAAGGACCCTTAAACCTCCTTAGAACTCTTTGATTGTTTCTCACAAACCCTAGAGTGGATAAAGAGATCGAAGAAGGAGAAGGAACTAAGAAAGGTGGAAGAGGAGCCGTCGTTGGACGAAGAACACCATAGTTGCGAACCAACGGTAAGTGCTTGAATTTCTCTCTAAGTTAAGCATTATAGATGATTAATCATGAATTGATCAATACTTCGATTTATTGCGAAGTATTGATCTAAAACCCTTAAATTACCGTCAAACCCTAATACAGTCGATAAACCCTAGATTCGCATTCTAGGCTAAGGATCATCGAAACTAGGACTTGAATGGAACATGAAACAACTCTAACTCGTTGCTCAGGCCTATAATGCATAGAAGAAACCCTAAAACCAATAATGGGTGACTGACGAAAGGCAAACACCAAGATTAGTGGTCTTCCGAAGGCATACCCGTCGACCATACCGGTCGCACCATATGCGACCGGTACCTCTTGGGAGCTGGTCTTTGAGGGACCGGTCGACCAATATCGATCGCACCTTTTCCCACAGTGCAGCGACTGGTACTTGCAACCGGTATGCACTGTGAGGGGTATTTTTTGATCCAGTTGGTTTTTCGACCAATGTAAATCCTAAGAAACAAATTCTAATTCAACCCTAACATCGTATAGGACCTTGTGATAACGAATATGGATTCTATGACACGAAGCAAGCTAGCAATCAAGCGTTAGGTAAGGGAATCGAACCTAAACCCTAATAACTTAATAACAGTAAAACGTGATTAGTAATTATGATTCTGTCGAATGGTGTTTATGCATACTCGCATGTCATCTTTACTTTCAGTTATTATATTGTTCATGCATACTCTCTATGCTATGATGTGATTGTTAGGCATATGATTGTTTTCATTGGTGTGTGGAATGGAAAGGGCCTGGGGTCTGGGATCATTCTTCACACTAGCACCTTTTTGTATCACTTCTGTCTTAGCATGCTTGGTGCGGGTAGGGTATCAGGGGGAGGAAGTGGCACTGTGGTCTCCGGCCAGGCCACTAGACTCGAGCCCTATCTCTATGCCATAGGGAGCTATGCTGGGATATGACCTACTGTGATGACATATAGGATTGGTTAGTTGCGAGCCCAGTTTGGGAGCCCAATTTACAAGCCCTCGCCAATAGGGGCTTAAGTGTTGGTATGGGTAAGGCATCAGGGGAAGTGTTGGCGGTGTGTGATCCGGACACTTTAGCTCTATCTCTATTCCATGGTGGGTGCATGTGGGATGACAATGGTGTTTGATCCATTGGGAGGATTCACACACTTGTGTATAGAGGTACGGTTTCCGCTAATCCTTTCTATAGCACATTGCAAACTTAAAATCAAACCATAATGTAAATGTTATTCATGCATGTTGTTTGTTGTATTGTCTGATTTTTTTACTGAGCTAAGTTGTGAGCTCACCCTTGTGTACACACTATTTTTAGATGTTGATGCAGGTTACACTGTGGAGGACTATGTGGATGCTCCAGTATATAGAAGAGTTGCTGCCTAAGAAGTACAAGCAGGGGAGGACGAGTGTAAGACCCGCACGCCACGAATCTGGTCTAACCTTACATTTCGTGTTGTGACCAGTATATATATCATGGTCGAACCAAGTGGACCAAGTGCATGAAGAAACCCAAGACCCAATATGAAATTTAACTTAAAAATAGTCAAAATGAGGGTAGGGTCTCATGCCTAAATAGGTAGGGTCAACCCCACCTCAACAGAAGTCCAACCCATGACTTTTTGGTCGTGGGGTCGCATGGGTCTCTCGGATTATGCGACCCTAGCATCGACCCTAGCATCAACCCTAGGAAAACAGCACGAACTGAAAATTAGGAAACTTTTCTAATTTCAAAGGGGACCTTTCCTAAACTCAATGAGACTTATTTTGGGAGGTTTTTCTCTATAAATAGGACATCCCTAAGCCTCTTTCACTCCTTTTAGAACCCTAATTGAAAGTGAGAGAAAGAGAATAGAAGGAAGAGAAGGAGAAGAGAAGGAGAATTGAAGAAGAAGACCAAGGAGGGGGAAATTTAGAAAAAACTCTAAATCTCAGCAAAACTAAGGTATGAATACATTCTCCATGATTTATTTAAGAGGCTAGAATGGTTCATGAAGAGGGTAGGATCTAGGAGAAACCCAAATCATCTATCCATGGATAAATTCCAATGGAATCCATGGAGGAAATCATTGTAAACAAAGTAAAGTGTGTAGCTTGGAGTTTTGAGCCATAGAACAATCATAGAATGGACTATAAAAGAAAGCCAAAGGACCCAAACATGAAAGAATGGACTGTAGGATGAAAGGTCGACTCAAACTACGTGCGGTCGCACGTAGGGTCTATTGGTAACCGATCCTATCAGACGACAGGAACGACTCCAAGCTCTCGGGAAGTCCAGGGAAGCTATGCTTGCACCTAGGGTCGATGGATATGTCACACCCCAATTCCGCACTGTTCAGAATGGTGTGATGAACCGCTAGCAAACCAACGGTTCAACCAGGATCTCGAGTAGGCTATATCCGTGTTATCTAAACTCCCATACATCCATAATCATAATCAGAGTAAATACACAATAGCGAAAGTCTTATAATAAAATGAATTGAGAATCTACTGTGATATTAATATTTAAATAG
This sequence comes from Protea cynaroides, assembly GCA_028583415.1. Classification (NCBI taxonomy): domain Eukaryota; kingdom Viridiplantae; phylum Streptophyta; class Magnoliopsida; order Proteales; family Proteaceae; genus Protea; species Protea cynaroides. The sequence goes on along the minus strand of CM053271.1, from coordinate 52,024,586 downwards.
CAAATTATTCTGTATCAACTGAGACATAAATAATTATCAAATACATGTCTTTATTAAATCCAAATAAAAAAATCTAGAAAATATCTAATCGAATACACATGAGTTGCACTCGCAAGAGAAGTCATGTGTATCTACTTCACCTTCAGATTTCATCGCCGCTACGTTCCCGTATGCTGGAGCATTCATATAATCTTCAACGGTATAACCTGCATCATCAACTAAAAATATTCGACGTCGAGGGGGTGAGCACACATCACGGCTCAATGAGTAGACAAAACAATGCAACAGTTTATATGCATGCAATCAATTCATATCTTTGGTCTGGTTTATAGTTTGCAATGCGCAATAGAAAGGTTGGGTGGTCAAAGGTTAACGTTTATTGACCCCGCCTCCATACACAGGGTGTGGAAGTCCGCCCAAAGGTTAACGTTTATCGTCGTCCCCATCCACCCTAATCGTGAATATTATATAACAAAGGTTAACATTTATTGCTATATAGTGCCATACCAATACGTAAGCCCCTATTAGCAAGGGCTTGCAAACTGGGCTCGCAACTAACCAATCCTAATGCCAAACAGTGTATCCAAGGCCTCACCCTAGCATCCCTCAGAATGTCCACAGAGATAGAGCTAAGGCCCCCCGGTAGAGTCAGAGACTACAAGGACCGAGACCACCTCCCTTGACACTCTACGACATAATAGTTCTGCTAAAGTAATGGCGATACGACGATGCTAATGCACAAGACTTGAGTTAGAGATTGAGCTAAAGTGCTGAGACCCGCCAAAGGTTAACATTTATTGATGTTCTCATCACACCTCCCCTGATACTCGCTCGCATCAAGTACACCAACCACACACATACAATCACATGCCTATTCCTATCATCATCATCATCATCATCATGTTATAAACAATAAAGTAAATATGCATGAACAAATAATAGAAATATTGGATGACATGTTGTATGCACATTACAAACATATTCGCATAGAATCAAGCATGGCGTTGGACTCAAGAAAATGGAAAACAGTTTGTTATTAACCAGTTAGTTTAGAGTTCTGTTTCCTCACCTTAGCTTGCTAATAGATACTTTTCCAAGCTTTATAATCACCTTTATATTGTTATTGTATTGCTAGAAAGACCTAACAAAGTCGATAGAATTTAATTAGAATTAATTCTGAATTTAAAAACCATTCTGTTAACTGAGGGTCGAAGGTAGGGTCGGAGTCATGATCAACCCTGGGTGCGACCCTCCCCAAACTCTGAACTTCCCGAACACTGAGGGTCGATAGTTAGGATCACCTAGGGTCGGATGGTCATCGACCCTCGGTGCGACCCTCGGTATACTTTGGTCAATTTCCCTCTTTTAGCCCATTCTTCGTGCTTGGGATCCTATGGCTTGCTCCTACATTCCATTCAACATTCATTCCATGGTCTGAAATCATGAATCATCCACCTAAATAGCTTTCATGCATTCTCCTATGGTTTTTCATGAAAACATAACCATGGGTTGATGGTTTGGGTTTCTCCGAGATCACACTCTCATCAATATCTAACCTAAGGTCTGTAGAAACTCATGGAATTAGTATCCATACCTGAGAAGAATACTCCTTCTCTGCAACTATTCTCTTTTGGCTAAATTCTCTTCCTTGCTTCTCTTCTTCTTCTTTTCATTCTCTTCTCTTTCTCTTAATTCAATTAGGGTTGTGAAAGGAGTGAAAGAGGCTTAGGGACGTCCTTTAAATAGTGTAGGAACATCCCAAAATAAGTCCCTTTGAGATTAGGAAATAATCCAAATAAAAAATTAAGAAATTTCCTAATTTTAGTTTCGGAGGCAACTGAGGGTCGATGATCCCGTCGACCCTAGGTTTCTAATGAGTCCGACCCTCCCTTCAAAACTGAGGGTCTGACTTTCTGTTTTGGGGGGTCCGACCCTACTTGGCTGGGTATGCAACCCACCCCTTAAATTAAGTATTTTTGGGTCGATTTGATACTTAGGATCTCGATCTCCTTCACGCCCTAGGTCTATTTGACTCGACCATGATAGGTAAAACTAGTTCAAGGTGGTAAGACCGAGTTAGATTGACACGGGTCTTACAGGATAACCGACCCTATGAACGACGCTATACCCTGGGGTCGCAGAAAATTACGACCTTACCTGCGACCCATCCTGCGACCCTAGCAATACAGCAATCTTAAAATTGTTGGAATTAATTCTAATTAAAATCTATCAACTTATTAGGTTTTCCTAGTGATATAAAGGTGATTCTTAAAGCTTGAAAGATGATCTACACTCAAGCAAAGGTGAGGGAACAAGACCTAAACTAATTGGTTAATAATAAACCATTCTGTTTATTGAGTCCAATCCATGTATGATTCTATGATTGTATGATTGTAATGTGCATATCACATGTCATCTACTATTCCCGTTATTACTGTTCATGCATATTTAATTTCGTTTATTTACAACATGATGATGATGATGATGTTAGGAATAGGCATGTGAATGTTTGTGTGTGGTTAGTGTACTTGATGCAAGTGGGGCATCAGGGAAAGTGTGATGCGGTGCGGTCCTAAGCACTTTAGCCCTATCTCTACTCAAGTCTTGTCCACTAACATCGTCGTATCGCCATTACCTTAGCAGAACTATTATGTCGTAGGGCATCAGGGGAGGTGGTCTCGGACCGTGTAGTCTTCGACTCTGCCGGGGGGCCTTAGCTCTATCTCTATGGACGTATTGAGGGATGCTGGGGTGAGGCCTTGGATACACTATTTTGACATTAGGATTGGTTAGTTGCGAGCCCAGTTTACAAGCCCTCGCCAATAGGGGCTTACGTGTTGGTATGGGTAGAGCATCAGGGGAAGTGTGATGCGGTGCAGCCCTAAGCACTTTACCTCTATCTCTATCCCATGGTAGGTGCATGTGGGGGCGGCAATGGTGTTTGATCTGTTGAGCGGTTCTACACACTCGTGTATAGAGGTGCGGTGGCTACCTATCATTTCTATAGCACATTGCAAACTTTTATACCAAACCAAAGATATGAATGAATGCATGCATATGTTTGTTGCATTGTTTTGATTTCTCACTGAGCTCAAGTTAGAGAGCTAACCCTCGTGTGCACAAATCTTTTAGTTTCTGATGTTGCAGGTATTACAGTTGAAGATTATGTCAACAATCCAACATGTAAATGGGTGGCAGCTATGATGAGCAAGCTATGGAGGACTATTGTGATTCGTCAAGCTAGCGTTTCAACTATGGATACGCTTAGTGTTTAATTTTCATATTTGGATATTGTAATATGTATTAAATTATGTTTTGGTTACTTGGAGATAAATAGAATATTAATTATTTATCATGACTAGACCTCAGTTCATTATCTGTAAGACTTCTGCTATTTACATTATTACCTCTAATTAATGTGGAATGTGTTTTGGTTTAACAAAGTGGGAATAGCCTATACGAGATCCTGGTTGAACTGTTAGTTTATTGATGGTTCATCACACCATTCTGGTTGGTGCAGAATTGAGGTGTGACAACTTGGTATCAGAGCTCTCTGGCCTTTCCTGTAAAACCTGAATACTTCCACTAGAGTCCATGAACTGAGTTAGGATAAATTAAAAGCTTTAATACAAACACACCATAAGCACCTGTGTTTGTTGAGACAGAACTTAAACAAGACAATAATGCACATATTAAAGGTGAAACCATATATATACACAAACAGAAAGAGAAAATTCAAAACTTATCCTGATAAACTAATAATATAGGGTATAATCTATAGGTCGGGCAATTATCTAAGTATACAAAGGATATAATATAGTAAGAAGAAGGAAACATCTGTAAAGCAGAAAAGTTGGAATACCGAGTTGGTACTCACAAGATGTGAAACTCGATGTATGATAGAGAAAGGAGAAAAATAGCTAGTAACGCCTAAATCCCTGCAAAGGTAAAGGGAAAGATCTCGGGTTAAATCCAACAGAGATAGGAGAACAATGACCATACACTAATAATAAAAGAAGACAAAGCTATACTCTTGGGTGACGTGGAGACTTAGAGTGAGATCCGCCATACGCTGATCCATTGCCCACTGAGCATTAAGAAGAGGTTGCAACTTGACCCCCACCACTATCTGGGTCGAGAACGGATAGTAAAAACTCATCTGAGCAAATGCTAAATAATGATAATCAAATTGGAGCAAATCAAAGGAGGTGAACAACTAGGCCACTCCAGCCAATCTACCTGGACTACCCAAGTTGCCAATGTTACATCAACACTTTCGAGTCAGGCCATGTACAGTACTAATTGGTATCAACACTGTACCTCCAGCACATGTGACCTATAACACAGTGCCTACCATACAACAAGTCTCAGTAATGCACACACCAGTGTAGAAGCTTGGTGCACAACAAGCAGTGTATCAAGGTGGTTACCCTTATCAGCCACCGATGTAGGGGATAGCTGCATCATGACCAAATGATTCGACAAGGATTGAAGGAATGTTTTCTGATGATGTAACCTCGTATATCTTCAACAAAGGATCAAATCTATTGTGGCCATATAACTAGATAGGTTATATAGGATGCAGTGCATTATTGATTTACAATTATGATTATAGAGGATGCACATTCCTGATTTTAAATTTTTATGTCTTGACCGGATACCTTCTTGATTTAACCTGTCAATTGGAGTTATAGATATTGTTTCTTTAGTATTAGTCCTGATTATACCAAACTAAGCCACTCTCATGATCGACAACATGAACAGAGATATGAACTGAATGAACAGTTAAATGTTTAATCATGTTGAGCGTACATCTTTTCAATTTTACCTGATTTACTGATGTACGAAAACTTTCTCCAGATTTATTACTATAGTGCCTTGACCAATGGCATTATATATACCAATGGCATTATTTATACTCAATAGAACCTGTAACCATGAGGTTAAGAGTTGTAAAACCTCTATTTTCATATATTTGGACCACCGTGTAACTTGAGGATCTTTTGATGCCGATTGGATTACCATTAATTTACTCTTGATCCTTTAAACTTAAGTTCATTAGATAAAGCAAGTGTTTGTCATTATACTAAATTGAAAGAAAGAAATGAATTGCTTTTGGATAAATATTTTGATTCTTACATTTCTCGACATCCATTGATAAGATGTTTAGTGAATAAGGAATTATGGGAAGTAGGATGATTAAATTCATATTAGATTATATAGCCAAGGAACCCCAAATGAAAAAATAGAGGATCTGTTTCGAGATTGTTGAATGGAAGGATATGAGTCATGTCTATAAAAGAGTGCATGAGCAAGAAAGTAACTAATAATCACAAGATATTTTTTGAGGTATATGAAAGAGAGATCAGGGTAGAACAACAATGATAAAGAAGGTGAAAGCTAATGATTTTTTTTAGATATATGAGATTTCAAGCAATAGCCTTTGAAAAACTAAGAGATGAAGAAACTACATAAGCACTTAAGACCTTATACTAGATTTTGAGAGTTCAAACCCTTTTGACTAGATGTTGTATTGGATGAGTGTTATTAACAATGTTCGAAGCATGTGGATGGACGAAAGTTGGATGCAACCTAAATCGACTTGAGATGGCAGACTTTGACGTCAACTTGGGAATAGACTGGTTGTCTCAACACTCTACAAGTATTATGTACATAGAAGAGGTTATCATTCAAGAGTAAAGACGGCATATAAATTAGTTTTATTGGAAGCATGTTGCCTAAGAAGTGAAAGCTGATCCTCTATATGCTAAAGGTGAAGAGATGTTTTGAAGAGAAAGAAGTTGGATATATGGTATCTATGGTATACGTTACCAAAGAAGCACCACAGATGGAAGATATTGATGTGATGCATAAATTCCTGTTGTGTTTCCAGGAGACTTACCTGGGTTACCATTTGATCATATGATCGAGTTCGTCATCGACTTGTTACCAAGGACGATACTTGTGTCAAAGGCACCTATAGAGTAGTTCCAATGTAGTTGACGGGATTGAGACTCAACTACGGGAGTTATTAGACAAGAGTTCTAATCGGCTAAATATTGCATCACGGGGAGCGCCAATTCGTGTAGAAGAAGGACGTTAGTATCAGATTATGTATAGACTACCGGGGACTAAACAAGATCATGATTTAAGAATCAATATCTACTACCTAAGATCGATGACTTGTTTAAACATTTGCAAGGAGCAAAGGTATTTTTTAAGATTGATCTTCGGTCAAGATATCAACAGCTGAAGAATTTGGACAGAGATATCTCGAAGATACCTTTAGAATCGATATTAGACATTATGAGTTCTCGATTATGACGTTTGGATTAACCAATGCCCTTACATCTTTTATGGAGCTGATGAACTGGGTGTTTCATGACATGTTGGACACGTCGATCATAGTTTTCCTAGATGATATTTTGGTTTATTTCAAGAATGAAGCAACTCATACAATGGATTTTAGAACAGCTTCACAACAGCTGAAAAGGGAAAAGCTTTATGCCAAGTCCAAGAAATATGAGACCCGATTAAACAAAGTGATCTGCTTAGATCACATAGCATCGTAAAAAGGGATTAAAGTGGATCCTATTAAGATAGAAGCAATTGTATGGTGAGAAATGCCTAAGAACATTGTGAAGATCAGAAGTTCCTTGGTTTAGCTGGTTATTACAGACGATTTGTAGAGGACCACTCTAAGATCGCAAAAACCTCTTACCAAGCTAACCAAGAAGGGAGAGGAGTTTAATTGGACCGACAAAGGTGAAGAATGATTTCAGATTCTAAAGTAAGGTTGATATCAACTCCCATCTTGAACATTCGGACACCAGGGAAACCGTTTACCCTAAACATCGAAGCTTTCAGATTGGATCTAAGATGCGGGTTGATGCAAAGTAAATAAGCGATTGTATATGCTTCAAGAAAACTGAAGGAGCATGAGAAGAGTTACCCTACTCATGACTTGGAAGTACCGGTGATGAGTTATGCAATTAAGACTTGGAGACATTACCTATATAGAGAAGAATTTCAAATTAAATCGGATTACAAGAGTTTTATTTGTCTCTTCATTAGAAAGAGTTGAACATGAGGATAAGAAAATAGCTGGAATTGCCCAAGGATTTAGACTGTGATATTAAGTGTCACCCGAGCAAGGCTAATGTAGTAGCTAAGGCCTTAAAGAAAAAAAAGGGAATTTTGAAGTCCAAGGAAGGACCCAGTATGAATGCTGCCTTATGTTTCGCAGCAATAGATTCAGATTTAGAAGGAGAGTAACATATAATAGAAACTCGTGATGATCTAATTGAGTGAGAACTTATGGATGAAATTATGGAGCAATAGTTCTACGCTTGCGTTCACAACATCAAAGATCATCTCTGAATTGATAGACGAAGTAAAGGTTGTAATTTTGTTAGATCTATATCTAGGAGCGGGGTAAGAAGATTTAGAGAAGGAAAAAACTAACCCTGACTTACTTTGGATACGGAGACGGTACTCAGATGCAGACGTAGATTCTGAATACCTGAAGATAAAGACTTGGATATCATGAAGAAGATAATGATAAGAGCCCATTGTACTCAATATTCAAGAAATCCTGGAGTATCAATATGTATCATGACCTGAAGATATTGTACTGGTAAAGAGGAATAATAACATATGTGGCTTAGTGCGTGTTCCAGTGTCTGAATTATCAGCAAGTAAAGGCTAAAAGACAAAGACCAACATGGCTTACTACAACAACCATCAGAGCCAGTCTGGAAATGAAACTGCATTACAATAAACTGTCACTGATTTGCCACTGACTCCTAGAATGGTTGACGTAGTTTGGGTGATTATTGATCGCCTTAGGAAGATAACTCATTCCATTGCTATACGACCTTGGTATGCTTTGGAGCAGCTAACTAAGCTATATGTGGATTGAATTTGCTACCAAGCTAATATCTAGATGTCACCTATAAAGCATGGTACGGTAGAAATATCAAAATTCTTTTGTTTTGGAATAAAGTTGGTGAATAAGGAATTGTAAGACCTGAGTCTATTGAAGAAACCTGTCGAGTGGCAGACAAGATCAAAGAAAAAGGGCCAAGGCAGCTCAGGATTGTTAGAAGAGTGGCCAAGACCTTGAGTTCACCATAAGTGACAAAAGTGTTCTTGAAAGTATCACTTATGTATGGTTTGAAGCAGTTCAGTAAGAACGGAAAGTGGTATCCTATATATGTGTTGGACCTTATAAATTTGGAGAGACGTGAAAAAGTTGCATATCAATTAGCGTTACCGCTATCCATACCTAGTGTGCATGACTTATTTTGCGTGTCTCTATTGAAGAAGTACATTGGAGATCCATATCAAAGGTATTGACCATGGATCCACTGGATCAGATAGAAGATTTAACCATTGAACTGGTACCAGCCTAGTTCACTGGTTAAAAGGTATAATATCTCCAAAGCTGAGATAATATGAAGGAAACCTAGCGAAGACAAGACATGGAGGAGATTGCACGGAAAAAAGAAGATGCAATGCGGAAACAGAATTCCCACCTATTGAATCCAAAGTAAATTCAAATTTTGAGGACAAAATTTATTTTACGGAAGGGGAGTTGTAAGATCCGTACGTTCAAATTTCGAGGATGAAATTTCTTTTAAGGGTGGTGGAGTTGTAAGACCCGCACGCCACGAACCCAGTCTAACCTTACATTTCGTGTCGTAACCAGTATACATATCATGGTCGAGCCAAGTGGACCAAGTGCATGAAAAAACCCAAGACCCAATATAAAATTTAACTCAAAAATAGTTAAAATGAGGGTAGGGTCTCATGCCTAAACAGGTAGGGTCGACCCCACCTCAACAGAAGTCCAACCCATGACTTTTTGGTCATGGGGTCGCATGGGTCTCTCGGATTAGGCGACCCTAGCATCGACCCTAGCATCGACCCTAGGAAAACACCACGAACCGAAAATTAGGAAACTTTTCTAATTTCAAAGGGGACCTTTCCTAAACTCAATGAGACTTATTTTGGGAGGTTTTCCTCTATAAATAGGGCATCCCTAAGCCTCTTTCACTCCTTTTAGAACCCTAATTAAAAGTAAGAGAAAGAGAATAGAAGGAAGAGAAGGAGAAGAGAAGGAGAATTGAAAAAGAAGACCAAGGAGGGGAAAATTCAGAGAAAACTCTGAATAGAAGGAAGAGAAGGAGAAGAGAAGGAGAATTGAAGAAGAAGACTAAGGAGGGGAAAATTCAAAGAAAACTCCGAATCTTAGCAAAACTAAGGTATGAATACATTCTCCATGATATATTTAAGAGCCTAGAATGGTTTATGAAGAGGGTAGGATCTAGGAGAAACCCAAATCATCCATCCATGGATAAATTCCAATGAAATCCATGGAGGAAATCATTGTAAACAAAGTAAAGTGTGTAGCTTGGAGTTTTGAGCCATAGAACAATCATAGAATGGACTATAAAAGTAAGCCAAAGGACCCAAACATGAAAGAATGGACTGTAGGATGAAAGGTCGACTCAAACTATGTGCGGTCGCACGTAGGGTCGATTAGACCACAGGATCAACCCCAAGCTCTCGGGAAGTCCAGGGAAGCTATGGTCGCACCTAGGGTCGATGGATAACCGACCCTATGATCGACCCTATACCCTGGGGTCGTAGAAAACTGCGACCCTACCTGCGACCCATCCTCGACCCTAGCAATACAGCATGCTTAAAATTGTTGGAATTAATTCTAATTAAAATCTATCGACTTGTTAGGTTTTTCTAGTGATATAAAGGTGATTCTTAAAGCTTAAAAGAGGATCTACACTCAAGCAAAGGTGAGGGAACAAGACTTAAACTAATTGGCTAATAATAAACCATTTTATTTATTGAGTCCAATTCCATGTATGATTCTATGATTATATGATTGTAATGTGCATATCACATGTCATCTACAATTTCTGTTATTACAGTTCATGCATATTTAATTCCTTTTATTTACAACATGATGATGATGATGATGCTAGGAATAGGCATGTGAATGATTGTGTGTGGTTAGTGTACTTGATGCGAGTGGGGCATCAGGGGAAGTGTGATGCGATGCGGTCCTAAGCACTTTAGCCCTATCTCTACTCAAGTCTTGTCCACTGACATCATCGTATTGCCATTACCTTAGCAGAACTATTACGTCATAGGGCATTAGGGGAGGTGGTCTCGGACCGTGTAGTCTTCGCCTCTGACGGGGGGGCCTTATCTCTATCTCTATGGACGTATTGAGGGATGCTGGGGTGAGGCCTTGGATACACTGTTTTGACATTAGGATTGGTTAGTTGCGAGCCCAGTTTGCAAGCCCACGCCAATAGGGGCTTACGTTTTGGTATGGGTAGAGCATCAGGGGAAGTGTGATGCGGTGCGGTCCTAAGCACTTTAGCTCTATCTCTATCCCATGGTGGGTGGATATGGGGGCGGCGATGGTGTTTGATCTATTGAGTGGTTCCACACACTCGTGTATAGAGGTACAGTGGCCACCTATCCGTTTTATAGCACATTGCAAACTTATATACCAGACCAAAGATATGAATGAATGCATGCATATGTTTGTTGAATTGTTTTGTTTTCTCACTGAGGTCAAGTTGGAGAGCTGACCCTCGTGTGCACAAATCTTTTAGTTTCTGATGTTGCAGGTATTACGGCTGAAGATTATGTCAACAAGCCAACATGTAAATGGGTGGCAGCTATGATGAGCAAGCTATGGAGGACTATTGTGATTCATCAAGCTAGCGTTTCAACTATGGATACGCTTAGTGTTTAATTTCTGTATTTGGATATTGTAATATGTATTAAATTATGTTTTGGTTACTTGGAGATAAATGAAATATTAATTATTAATCATGACTAGCCCTCAGTTCATTATCTATAAGACTTCTGCTATTTACTTTATTACCTCTGATTAATGTAGAATGTGTTTTGGTTTAACAAAGTGGGAATAGCCTATACGAGATCCTGGTTGAACCATTGGTTTATTGACGGTTCATCACACCATTCTAGTTGGTGCAGAATTGGGGTGTGACAACGAGCATAACGCTTCATGCGAGTGCCCTTACTGTGTGTACCTCTAGGATGATTTTAATTTATTTTATTTATTTTAGTTGGATTTTATAAACAGTGTAAGGATATTTATTTATGTTTTGGTATTTGAATAATTGGATAACCTATTTAATTTATCAATAGAGTACTGAGTTCATTTAATTTTATCAATAGAGTACTGAGTTCATTTAATTTAAGACTTCCGCTGCATTTATTTATATTCTGATTATGGTTATGTGCAATGGTTTATGTTAGTGGACACGGTCTTATTGAGATTCTGTTGTGAACCATTGGTTTACTAACGGTTCACTCACATTTCTGGTTGAGTCGAAATTGGGGTGACAAGTCTCCTCTTCAAGCTCAAAAGATAGGTTGAACCCTTTGTTACAGCCATGACGAATGAGACAACTGGCAAGAAAACTAGAAACCTACACAAAAAGAATAAGAATGATTATTAGTAGGTGGATAATTGGAAAAAATAAACCAAGTGATATGCAAAGGAGATCAAAATAGTGAGGCAAGGTGTTGGAACACACCTAAGGTTATAAAAAAAAATCTGTTTTAGGAAAATAGGCGAGATGGAGAAATCGTGCATATAACCATATGCAATTTCGAAAGGATTTCCAACGCACACTAATCATTATTATAGATCATAAGGAGTGTTTTGGAGTACCAATGAGATGGAATAAATTAAAACCAAGCAAATACCAAATTCGGTTTTGGAGAAAATGGAGAAAAATCCTGATTTTGGATTTGGACAAGCATACAAATCAACAAAAAGACGAAACAAGGGAAAAAGCATGGAAAACTCTCCCTAGCATGTTGATATACCAAAACCTCATCGTTTTAAGCCATTACATGGGGGAAAACAAAGAGAAATCAACAAAAATCTAACCTAGGTTACACCAAAGTGGAATTCAATATGAGGAACTTACCGTGCCGAGGTGTGGAGATGATAACGATAAGGATTGAGACAAGAAATCACCAAGGAAGCCTCCAAGAACGAAAATCTAATGGTGTGCACCTACCTTGGGCCGCATCTAGCTCCGCTACAGTGAAAATGAAGAAAACAGAAGTAGCGCCTCTATTTAAATCGTGATAGCGACATGCGGTCGGTCATGTGC
>CM053271.1:51919816-52011898 GCA_028583415.1 Protea cynaroides | reverse complement strand
GAATGACCTATTCTTCCCGAGAGCTGACCGTCCAATGGATCAAACACCATTGCTGTCCCACATGCATCCACCATGGAATTGAGATAGAGCTAAAGTGCTTAGGACCCCACCGCATCACACTTCCCCTGATGCCCTACCCATACCAACACGTAAGCCCCCTATTGGCGAGGGCTTGCAAACTGGACTCGCAACTAACCAATCCTAATGTCAAACAGTGTATCCAAGGCCTCACCCCAGTATCCCTCAATACGTCCATAGAGATAGAGCTAAGGCCCCCCAGTAGAGTCAGAGACTACATGGTCTGAGACCACCTCCCCTAATGACCTACGACGTAATAGTTCTGCTATGGTAATGGTGATACGACGATGTCAGTGGACAAGACTTGAGTAGAGATAGAGCTAGAGTCTGGTGATCAGGATGAACCACAGTGTCACGTCCTCCCTCTGATGCTCCACTCGCATCAAATACACTAACCACACACATACATTCACATGCCTATTCCTAGCATCATCATCATCATCATCATGTTATAAATAAACAGAATTAAATATGCATGAACATTAATAGCAGGAATATTGGATGACATGTGAAATGCACAATACATGCATACAAGCATAGAATCATTCATGGCATTGGACTCAATAAACAAAAACAGTTTATTATTAACCAATTAGTTTAGGTCTTGTTCCCTCACCTTTGATTGATCGTAGATCCTCGTTCAAGCTTTATGAATCACTTTTAAATCACTGAATAACCTAATCAAGTTGATAGATTTTAATTAGAATTATTCCCTTAAGTTTAGACTAACAGAAGCTGAGGGGTCACAGGTGGGGTAGCACCTGGGTCTCAGTTTCTGCAACCACCGGGTGTAGGGTCGTAGGTGGGGTCGGACATACTTCGACCTTGTGTGCGACCACACCCTCCCTGGAATCTTCTCGAGGGCATGTGGTCGAACATGTGGGTCTCGTAGGGTCAAATACCATGCTTCCCTACGTGCGACCACACGTGTTATGGTCGACTTTCACTCTTAAGTCCATTCCTTCATGTTCGAATCCTTTGGCTTATGTTCATAGTCTTTCCTATGATTGTTCTATGACTCAAAACCATAATTTTTACACACTATCTATTATCCACAATGATTTCCTCCATGGATTCTCTTGGAATTTGTCCATGGATGGATGATTTGGGTTTCTCCTAATCCTATCTTCTTCATGAACTATTCTAGGCTCTTAATTCATGTAGGGAATTAGGTTCATACCTTAGGTTTGCTAAGATTCAGAGTTTTCTCTGAACTTTCCTCTTCCTTGGTCTTCTTCTTTAATTTTTCTTCTCTTCCTTCTCTTCTCTTTCTCTCACTTTCAATTAGGGTTCTAAAAGGATGAAAGAGGCTAAGGGACGTCCTATTTTTAGAGGAAAACCCTCCATAATAAGCCCCAATGAGTTTAGAAAAGACCCCCCTTCAAATTAGGAAGGTTTCCTAATTTCGATTTCTGACTGTTTCCGTAGAGTCGGATGTAGGGTTGCAGAATCCATCGACCCTACGTTTTTAAAACATCCGACCCCATGACCAAAAGTCATGGGTCGGACTCTTTTGAGGTGGGGTCCGTCATACCTGTTTAGGCATGCGACCACATACTCATATTTGACTGTTTTTTAGTTAAATTTCATACCTGGTCTTGTGGTTTCTTCACGCACTTGGTCCACTTGGCTCAACCATGATAGGTAGACCTGGTACTAGGTGGTAAGACCGGTTAGTTCAATACGGGTCTTACATAAGTGGGCATACTCAACCTTTTCTTGCTTACTTTGCTTCTCTTCTTCAGTACAGCCTACTACAAGCTCATCCAAGGTCTACTTATCTTTAGTAGTTTTGTAGGCCATCTTTATAGGTTTGTAATGGTCTGGGAGGGATTTCAGTACAAGATATAACAGAACATTTTTTTCGATTAGGTTACCAAATCTCTTGAGTTTTCAGCCACTCTTGACATTTCAGTTATGTGGTCTCTCACACTGCCATTGCCATTAAAGGTAGTTTTGGTCAACTTTCCCATCGACTCACCGAACTATTTTCAAAAAATCCATATTTATCTTTGATGTCTTCTAATAGTTTCTTTGCATTACTCAGATCAGGAACGCTATCCAAAATGGACTCTAGGACACCTTTGAATAATTAGAGAACACTTTTTATTGGTATTTTCTCATTTTTTCGTATATTACACTTGTGCTTGTGTACTGGTAGCTGTTAGGACCTCTGTTAGTTAAAACTCGTTTTAAACGCGTACCGTACTGCCGTACCGTACTCAACTGTTTAATACGCGTATTGCCGTATTGATCTCAAAAATACTTTAAAATACTCCATACTCCAAACCTTGCCGTTTAAAACCCGTTTAAAATACGTACCGTACCGTATCCGTATTTTAACGTATTTTAACCTGCATCTTTAATAAATAATGAATTGATTAATCCCATATTGTTTAATATTCTTATTACTTTCTACATGTAATCGATGTGGGATTAAAGGCTGCCACTTCCTCATAATTGTTTATAAACTCATTACTTTATTACTTGTTAGGGTGGGGTGTGAGTTATGGGTCATAATAATTGTCTATTGTAAGCCACCATTGATCTCTCTCTCTCTCTCTCTCTCTTCATGTGGATTCATGCTTAAAGTCTTGGACAAACATAAAATATCAATTAACTACTTGACTGAAGATGATAATTCTCACCATTTTATGACCAAACACTTCATAAATGTCATCTGTTCCTATTGATTTAGGTATAATTTTCCAATAGATTTACATATTTCATTAATGTAATTCTTCAATTTATGGGAGTATATTGTCGTTTTTTTCACCGTACTGTATTATATTTGATCCGTTTAAAACCCGTATCGGCCGTTTTTGTTTTTTTACCATTCTCGAAATGTTTGACCGTTTTATTGACCGTACCGTTTTTGTTTTGCTCCGTTTAAAACCCGTTCCGTCCCGTTTTGTTTTTTTGCCGTTCCCGTCTTAACTAACTATGGTTAGGACTACCGATTTATCCTTATTGATGCTTATGTGTAGGTCAAGAAGACTTATGGATATATTCAGCTCCTTGAGCCACTTCTTATAATTGATCATTGAGAGTACATGTATAGTAGCTAGGTTGCTTGCTTTGATAGACATCCTGTTTTTGATAACCATTATAAAAGCTCAGAATAATGCTACGAAAATAATGAGACATGCATGAATAATTCACATAAAGTAAAATAACGACCATAATTTCAAACATATGTAGGCAAATCATCTCAGTGAGAGTCAATCAAACTATACACTCATCCTTTGAGACAAAGTATGCATTGGTCCTCTCGATGTCTATGTATTAACTACAAAAGAATAATGATCTTCGAAAATCCCTAAACCAATATTCTTTAAGCCATGTGCATGAATTTATAAATCTTTGACACTGCCACCTTTGGGTGGACAATGCCACTCTTTGCTACATCCATAAAAGTGGGAATTTATGACAATGTGACCTTTAGGTGAGCACTGTCCTTCTTAATTGTAGCTTGTAAATACATAAATATTAGATTTGAGCATATTATGATAAAATAAAATGTGCCACTGTGGTGTTCCCATAAAATCCTTACACAATAGCTACAAACCCTAATTTTAACAAACTTAGATAATGTCGCCATTGGATGAGCATTATCATTCTGAAGCATTTAAAAACATCGACCCTTGAATTTGAACACATCATAGTGAAATAAGGTGTGCCACTTTGGTGGTCCCATAAAGTTCCACTATGATATGAAGAAATCTTAACATGCTGCACTTATGGGATATTTTATCATGAATGTTTCATTAATACAAATTTATAAGTCTAGACATTCATATAATCATGTACATATCTCAACATGCATCGGGTAACAATAAATGGAACAAGTGTAAACTAGCTTCCAAAAGGGTACAAAAATGTACAGTTTTATCAAAAACATAATCTCCAGGAGACCAAAAGAGGTCAAACCATATACCAGATTAAAGAGTGTGAAGAGACGAGGCTAGCAAAACAAACCAGAGGTCCTTCTGACCTCCCATGCACCAGCACGTGTCGTCTGAAGGTAGCACATGAGGCCCACTCTCAAGGCCGTTCTGAGGGTATGTAATGCAGTCCAATTATGAAGATCAACCGGCATTAAAGCCCAAGCCCACAAAGCCCATTTGGCATAGACCAAGGTATGAACCAAGCTACAAAAGAACCAATGAACCTGGCCCTAGCTCTTTGAAACCGGTCCCTTTTTGGTGACCTTTCAAGTGCCTAGTGGAGAGTGAAGTGGCATTTCTATTCAGTGTTTTTAGAGTCTACATTGGAGCTTGCATTAAGACATTGAACCTCGTATCAATACATTGGACCTTGAATCAAGACTTTGGAACTTGCATCAATGTTCATTGGAATAACCCCTTGCATTGGAAGAATCCATTATTTAATTTATCATTTATTATTTTCTATTTTATATTTTCAGCCTTTGGATTTAAGGGTATGATTGTCTTTTTATTTTCTCTATTATGCCTATAAAAGGCCACCAAAGTTAGCTTGTAATGCAGAGACAATTGAAGTGATTCTTATGAATGAAATTTACCTAAGTGCAATTATTGAACCTAGAAGAGTTCTCCCTTGAAACCTTGAAGAAGTTTCATTCCATCCTAGAAAAGTTAGAATTTTATTCTTCACCTACTTCCTTGAAGAGTTATAGGCCACCTTTGGAGTCGATTTACATCCTAGAAGAGAAGTATGTCACCCCACCTTCATTTTCGTCAAATTTTTTTTCCTTATAAAATTCCAAATTCCTTTTCTGCACTTCACCTCCCTTTTGTTTCATTTGATTTTGTATTAACCCACTTTTCTGATCCATTATTTTCATAAACCAAAGTCGTCTTACATCATTTGGTATCAAAGCAAAGGAGGAGAGATATTATGGACCCAAATTTTTGAGGTGGTCGAGGTGGTATATGTGGCCAAGGTAGTCGCATTACCACCATCAATGATGATGCATTAGCACAAGCCTTAATACAACAACAAATGCAATAACAAATTAAGCACTTCACTCTCGAGGTTCAGAGACTACAAGAAGGTAACCATCCACTAAATTCAATAGAAGATAGATCCAATGATTCCTTGTTAGAAGGATCTAAACCCATAACAAAAAGGTTTCATCTACACTACCCTCAAGGATGTTGAGAACGAGACTGGAATAAAGAAGTTAACAGGGATATTTCAGAGTTTTCAAATACTGATCCTCCTGATGAAATTCTTAATTGGCTAACTCTTATAAGTGAAGTTTTTTAGAATATAAATGTCTCGGACAATCGTCGGGTTGGCATTATCTCCATGCGACTTCGAGGCAAGGCCATTGCTTAGTGGCGACGTGAGAAGCAAACACATCAATCCATTGGTAAAGCTCCCATCACTTCATAGAGAAAGATGGAAGACAAGATGAAAAAGTACTTCCTTCCCAAAGGATATAAGAGAGAGCTCTAACAAAGGTACCAAAATTTGAGACAAAGTATGCGCACGGTAGACCAATACACCAATGAGTTCGATGAGTTGGTGATTCGTAACAACATCATGGATCTTGAAGATATACTTGTGAACAAATACTTGAATGAACTACAATCTTACATTTAAGGGGCCCTTGAAATCCTTGACATTTGGGATGTGGGAGTTGCACAACAAAGAGCCCTTAAGGTGGAACATTCTTGAAGTTGAAAACAATAATCTATTTTCACCTTCAATCGGTCAAATCGAATCCGGTGAGTACTACTAAACCAAGTAATTCTCTTGACTGTTCCTCTAACATGGGGAAGTTATCTACTCAACCAAAGGTTACTAATCCTACTGCCCAAACTGGTTCAAGTTCCTCCATCGGTACAAAATGTTATTTTTGTGGAGAAATTGGCCATCAAGCAAGTAATTGTCGAAATGCCAAAAAATTTCATAAGAGCAAAGGTGTCTTGTTGGGTTTTGAGGACCAAGAAGATGGATTCGATGTTGTGGATGATGATAATGATGATCTTTTAGAGGAAAATCATAAAGAAGATGGAGAAGTGCTACATGCTGATACCAGAGAACTCCTAATGATGAGAAAGATATTTCTCACCCCAAAACAAGAAACTAGAGATCGATGGTTACGTAATAATATCTTCCACACAGCATGTACCATTTTTAGTAAGGTATGCCAACTCATCATTGATTATGGATGTTGTAAGAATGTAATTTCAGAGGAGGCGACTTGAAAGTTGAAATTGGACTTGAAAGAAACATCTTACACCATACAAAATGTCTTGGCTAAAACGCGATAGTGAGGTAACCATTTCTAAATGATGCCTTGTTCATCTTTCCATTGCATCTACATATTATGATAAAATATGGTGTAATGTATTGGCCATGAATGCTAACCACATCATTCTTAGCCGTCCTTTGCAATTTGATCAAAGAATTACTCATGATGAGAGGAATAACACTTATTCTTTTGAATTTGATAAGAAAAGAATTATTTTGGCACCTAGCAAGGAGCCTTTCAAGTCTCCATTGAAGGAAAACTACTCAACCCCAAATTTGTTCATAATGAAGGATGTAAAGGGTGCTATAGAAGGGGTAGATGTTGTGTATATAATGCTAAACAAATCAGAGTATGATGTATAAATGTCAACCATCACAGACCAAGTGAAACCACTATTAAGTGAGTTTCAAGATGTGTTTCCATCCAACCTACCCTCGAGTCTCCCTCTGATGTGAAAAATTCAGCATCAACTTAATTTGGTACCTGGTGCTCCTCTCCCTCATCTACCACATAACCGGATGAGTCCAACCAAACATGCTGAGTTGCGATGGCAAGTCACAAAACTCTGATCTTAAGGGTTCATTAGAGAAAGCCTTAGTCTTTGTGTTGTGCTTGCACTCTTAGTGCCAAAGAAGAATGAAACATGGAAGATGTGTGTTGATAGCCGAGCCATCAACAAGATCACGGTCAAGTTCCATTTTCCCTTTCCCTACTTGGATGATCTCATGGACAATCTATCTGGCGCTACCATTTTCTCAAAGCTTGATTTGAAAAGTGGTTATCATCAAATTTGAATTAAACCGGGAGATGAATGGAAGACGGCTTTCAAGACCAAAGATGGACTATTTGAATGGCTAGTCATGCCATTTGGATTGTAAAATGCCCCATCCACTTTTATGAAGTTTATGAACCAAATCTTAAAGCCTTATCTTGGAAGATTTGTAGTGGTTTACTTTGATGATATTCTTATTTATAGTAAGACTATTAATCAGCATTTGTAGCACCTTAAAGAAGTGCTAGTCACCCTAAGAAAGGAGAGTCTCTATGCAGCCCTTTACAAGTACTCCTTCATGGTGGAGGAAATTCTCTTCTTAAGTACATCTCCAAGGACGGCATCTCCGTTGATAATGCAAAGATCAAAGTGATTCAAGAATAGCCAACTCTAACCAACGTTCATGATATTCGTAACTTCCATGGATTGACATCTTTCTATCGGTGATTCATTGCCTATTTCAATTCTTTAATAGCCCCACTCACATCTTGTATAAAAAAAGGATCCTTTGAATGGACCAATGAAGCCCAACGGGGTTTTGAGCAGCTCAAAGAGAAGTTAAGCACTGCCCCGGTTCTAGCTCTTCCAAATTTTGATATTATTTTTAAGGTACATTGTGATGCTTTTGAAATCGGCATTAGAGGAGTCTTGAGTCAAGGAGGATGTCCCATCGCTTTCTTTAGTAAAAAAAATTGAATGGTACTAAGCTCCGTTATAGTACTTACGATTTAGAGTTTTATGCTCTCTTTCGTACCCTTGAGCATTAGAGGCCATATTTGATTTATAAGGAGTTTGTTTTGTCTACTGACCATGAAGCTCTAAAGTACATTTCAGGTCAACAAAAGCTCAATTCTTGACAAGCAAAATGGGTAGAGTATCTTCAAGAATTCAACTTTCATATCAAGCACAAGGCCGATGTTCAAAATCAAGTTACCGATGCTCTTAGCCGCAAGAAGGGTTTGCTCTCTATGATGCGTACTTCTGTACTTGGCTTTGAATCTTTTCAAGAGCTTTATAAAGAGGATAAATACCTCTCTAAACTCCTCTCAGATGTAAAAGACAAGGTCCTTGTCGATTTTGCTCTTTGTGATGATTTTCTTTTCAAAAGAAATTGCTTATGCATTCCAGATTGCTCCCTATGGCAAAAGGTGATTGAAGAGATATAAAACGGAGGATACTTTGGGAAAGACAAGACACTACACTTAGTTGTGACTAAGTACTTTTGGTCCCACCTCAAGAAAGATATGCACCGTCATGTGATGAAGTGTCGAAAGGGCCTAGTGGGAAAGGGGCAAAACACCAATGCAAGCTTTTACTTACCCTTATCCATACCACAAGCTCCTTGGGAAAACATATCTATAGACTTTGTCCTTGGATTGTCACATATACTTCGAGGTATGGATTCAATTTTTGTGGTGGTTGATAGATTCTCAAAGATGGCCCACTTCATTCCTTGTCGCAAAATAATGGATGCATCCCATATCGTCGATCTCTTCTTTAAAGAAGTTTACAAATGCATGATCTCCCTAAGACCATCACTTCAGATCGAGATACAAAATTTCTTAATCAAATTTGGCTACAACTTTGAAAAAGTATTGGCACCAAACTGCAGTTTAGTATAGTGTTTCACCCTCAAACCGATGGTCAAACTGAAGTAGTCAACCGATCTTTGGAAAACTTGTTGTTGACCTTGATCGATGACAACCCCCACTCTTGGGAAATTCGGTTATCTCTAGGTGAGTTTGCCTTTAATTATTTGGTGAATTAAACCATGGGTTATAGTCCATTTGTCATTGTTTATGGGAGACAACCCAAGTCTACACTTGACCTCTAACCCATTCCATTTCTGAAAAAGTCAATTGGCAAAGTTGATGATATTGTTTCTAAAATGAGACAAATCCATGAAAGTTTGCACCAAAAGCTTCAAGAGAAGATAAAGTTTTACAAAAAGGCCTTTGATAAGCGGCCCGTAAGATAATCTATGAACCCAGTGATTATGTTTGGGCTTACTTGCCACCGAAACGGCATCCAGTTGAAAGCTATAACAAGCTTAGTGGGACCTCTTGAAGTTCTTGCACACATCAATCCCAATGCATATCAGCTCAAGCTTCTACCCCATATGAAGATTCATGATGTTTTCAATGTACGTCATTTAACTCTATTTATGGGCGATTCTACCAATGAAGAAGACTTGAATTCCAAGACGAATTTTTTCTCATAAGGGGGGAATGATGCAGTCCAATGATGAAGATCGACTCGCATCAAAACCCAAGGTCACAAAGCCCATTTGGCCCAGGACCAAGCTATAAAAGAACTAATGAACCTGGTCCTGGCTCCTTGAAACTAGTTCCTTTTTTATGACCTTTCAAGTCCCTAGTGGACAGTGAGGTGGCATTTTCTATTCAATGTTTCTAGAGTCTTCTCTACATCAGAGTTTGCATCAAGACATTGAACCTAGTATCAATACATTGGACCTTGAATCAAGACTTTAGAACTTGCATCAATGCCCATTAGAGTAATCCCTTGCATTGGAAGAGTCCATTATTTAATCTATCATTTATTGTTTTCTATTTTATATTTTCAGCCCTTGGATTTAAGGGTATGATTGTCTTTTTATTTTCTCTATTATGCCTATAAAATGCCACCAAAGTTAGCTTGTAATGCAGAGACAATTGAAGTGATTCTTATGAATGAATGCCTAAGTGCAGAACCTAGAAGAGTTCTCCCTTGAAACCTTGAAACCGTTTCATTCAATTCTAGAAAAATTAGAATTTTATTTTTTACCTACTTCCTTGAAGAGTTGTAGACCACTTTTGGAGTTGATTTACATCTTAGAAGAGAAGTAAGTCACCCCACCTTCATTTTCATCAATTATTTTCTTTTTCCTTAAAAAATTCTAAAATTCGTTTGTGCACTTCACTTCCCTTTTATTCCATTTGATTTTGTATAAACCCACTCTCCCGATCTATTATTTTCATAAGCCAAAGTCGGTGTACATCAGTATAAAAGCTTGTTTGAAAGACAAACTGACCATTTACAGTTTGGCTTAAACCAAACCAAAATAGTCTGGTCCAACCACCCGATTCGATGGATCGGGTACTCGGGACACAAATTTGGGTCATCGGGTCAAGTTATCAGGTCAGTGGGCCGACCCGGATGACCCACAGGTTCGGGTCAAACTATTAGTTCGGGTCACACATGTGGCTCGTATGAGTACCGACCACTAAGTTTGGCTCGAAACTGGTCTAGCTGACTCGACGGGTCAACCAGCTAGGGTTTTCGAGTTGGCCATCGATATATATTTTTTTAATTTCTTCCACCGACGAGTAAATCTCACTTGCCACTTCCAGCGGCACGAGAAGGAGTGTCTGGCAACGGAAAATGGCGATTTTTATATCACCGTGACTGTCTTGCTAAAACTTTCAATTTGATATGGGTTTTGAAACTTTTAACCGGTTGGAAAAAGTAATTTTTAAGCATGAATGAGTTTTTCAAAGTTCGTCCAAATAAAGTTTGAAAATTTTTTTCTCAATCAATTCTTGTAGGTAGATCTTTACAATATTCTACCATCGATTCTAGATCTATAGGACTAACTTTGATACCTACTGTTAGATTTATTGGCCTACAGGATACCTAAAACACAATGGATCTAGAATAAACAATGAATACAAAGACATACCTGTTTGTGAAGAGATCGATTTACCTACGTTCTAAGACGCTCCAAGCTTTGATCGTAATCTTTCAGTTACAAACATCCACAACCTCCTGAGGAAATCTCAAGATATTTTGCTTATAGGTGCCGAGAGATTTTAATTAACTTTAGTTGTGAGGACTCTAACCCAATATTTACAGAATACTGATATAACCTTAATATTCTTCCCATAATAGAATTAGGATTAACAAACATATTTCATACCATGTGATGAATCAAACTAAATCGATTCTACCGTATTAGTTGGACTCTCACTAATTAACTAATTAAATAATTAATTAAACCTACATAATTCTAACAGGAAGTATATGAGGATGATAGCATTATATGTTGGAATCGCACAAGCTGCTTGAAGTGGCGGAGAAAAGTTTTCGATTTATAAATAAAGAGTTAAAGTTAAAGAAAGAGAAATAATGTATTTATAAGAAGAGAAATGTGAGAGAGTGGGGGTATAAAAAAATGTGATAAGAGTGTTTGTGTATCAAACCTCTCTTTTTTTCTCGTTGGTGGTGGGAGGTAGGGAGTCGTGTAGTCAATACCTTCATTGGTAGTTTGCTAAACCAACAAATTTCATTCTGGTAAATGTATATACAAAATGACCTACTACTAGATTGGCGACAGCCACTGGCTATAACATGTCAAGGAAAATGGGTCACAGAAAAGCATGGAATCGTGATTCGCGAATGCACATCCAGCACGCGTTGAGGAAACTAGGTTAGGGCTGCGATTGTCTGAAAATAAAGGCGAACCTCTATAGAGATGGTCCTATACCCTTGATCATTGTCATTCGTGATTGGAATAACCAACCACCCTGTCACTATTCTATAAAAGCAACGCGCAACTGTTAACCTGGTTTTGTTATGGATAGTATTTTTCACGGTTCCGTTTGTTTTGACATAAAATTTTATCATATGATTTAATATGTAATATTTTATATGTAAAAAAAAATCAAAGTTTATTTTCAAGGGGTAAAATATAGTGATCTCTAAGGGAGATGAAAAAAGAATTTTGATTTTTTTCTACCTATTAGAAACAAACATTGAAATTTTTTTACATATAAAATGTTACATGTAAAATTTTACGTCAAAACAAGCATAGCTATATAGTGTAGCACATGATTTAGTACTTTGTAGTAAAATTTCCTAATTAGGACACTAAACTGGTTCATTATTCATGGTTTCCAACATGCACGGGTTAGACCATTTAATTATAATTAATTATATATATTAAAAAAATGCAAATATGGTTTCAATTAGGGGTGTCAATTTCTAGCCCACATCGTGTCCCCTGAACCTGGCCGACTGATTAAAAGCCGCACTGAGCCGCACCGTTTGATAACTGTGTCAGGTTCAGACCGGACCAATTAATAAACGGGTCATTCACGGTGTAGGGGTGTAACCCGACGATCACCCCATTGAACCAACCGATTAAAGACAGATAATGGCATAGACTAATTAAAGACCGACGCAAACCACAGAAGTTCCATTTTTAAGTTTTTCCTCCCACTTTTCCATCACAATTTTCCCTCCCATTTATCTCTATGCTAAATATAGGTTTTTAATTTTTTTTACTTTATGTCTTGATCACTCTCTTTCTTGCTTGGTGCAAGTTTAATGAAATTATGAATTGATGGAATTAATTTTTAAGTTTGTTTCCTGGTTATGTTCTCTTATTCAAGAATTTAAAATAGGCTATGTTCTTTTAAAATTTTAATGAAGATCATAAAATAAGCTATTATGTTGTGAATGTATAATAAATAATAACATATTTGTAATTGAAGATTAGTCAAGGGTTAAACCAAATAGAATAATCGAGCATAAGACCGAATAACATAATCGAGCATAAGACTGAATAGCATTACCGAACATGAGACCAAATAGGATAATCGATTTTGGACGTTAATAGACCGAGTAAACTGATTAAAATAAAATCGATTAGGGACCAAGACCGATCGGACCAAATATTAACAAGTCAATGTCTTGCAAATCAAGACTGAATAATTAAACATGTCGATCATGGTGCAAGGTGTTAAATTGATAGGGACCAGTTAAGCCCGACCACGATTGACCAATTGACGCCCCTAGTTTCAATAGAAGAAGATGGGCAATAAATCATGACTTGGAAAGATAACCCCACAAAAGAACCAATACCATCCACAGATGACGAGTAGGAGTAGGAGAGATGTAGTTGATCCCACAGCTACAGGACTTCGGCCTTTGTGGGGCAACGTGCTGGGTGGCATGGTACCATTGGTGGATGTATTCGTTTTATTTATTTTTTTATTTTTATTTTTTTTTTTTATTTTTTTTTTTTTTTTTGTCAAAGTGGAGTTATTCAGTAGAATGTGCATATGAAACTCATGGTTTGCGCGATAAAGAGATAACATAATTATCGATGCATAAGAGTCAAACTAGACATGTAATTAATATGATCTTTAAAATAAGAAAATCAGCCAAACAGTCAAAGTGCTACCTTTGAGGCAGTAACAATGTTAACTGGCACATTTTTTTTTCCTTTTTAGAAATAATTGTGGCATTCTGTTACTAGAAACTAGAACATGCCCATAACTACTCTATGTCCGATTAACCTCAATTTCTTGAAAAATGATGTTCTATGATGAGGCACATGCGTAATGAGGATCCCATTCATTTAAAATTTATTGAGATATACGCAGATCCATTTGAAGTAGATAGAATCCTCACTACAGGAATAGTCTTACTACAGAAGATCCCAATCCTTATTTTTTAACCATCTCATCTAAACTGAAGATGCACAAAATCTAACTTTGTTTGCATCGACTCATTATTTGTTCTTCATAACTGAATATATATTAATTAAGTATTATTATTATTATATCTATTTAAAAAATTATTTATTTATTGAAAGAGGGTTGAGCCAAATGGTTTTTTTTTACAGGCCGATCAGGGTGGCCTAAGCTGACTCCGTTGGTGGACCCCACTCAAGCCCTGGTGAATCTCTTGTATTATTTATTTATTTTTTTTTTTTATATTTTGAAAAATTGATCTCAACATGCAATCTTTCACACTCTCCCCCTGACATGTATTGATCCCCACCTTTTTTTATATAGGAAAGATAAATTATATGGAAAAATGTTTTTATTTTTTTATTTTTGTTGGCGGCTTAGACTATCTTATTCAAATTATAGATAAGAAGTTGGATGGACTTGGCTCGTCTCTTATAGTCTAATCGTTTCAGTCGTTTATCGAACAAGATGGAGAACAAGAAATAATTCCACTCAAGTCTACCAAAGAAAACAAAAAGTTCGATACATTAGCACTGTTTTTCGATCTCTTTTTTTCAATGAATCAAGAGACTATATCCAACTTAGATAGTGAATCTCTACTCGGCCCCAAGTGTCTGCCATGCAAGACATGACAAATTAAAGGGCAAGATGAAGGGACGAGGTCATAAATTGAAGTGTGGAGCATACAAGCCATTGTAACAAGAGTTAGAATGCAGATGGACGAAATTAAGGACTTCACGTCCACAAATACCCTCATCATCCGATCAATTATCCAGAAAAACCTTACTCAAAGAAAGTAGTAGTGCGCGTTGAGAAGGTCATGAGCGTTGGAGTGATCCGTCATTTCATTTAAGCTGAGGTGGTGTATTGTCTTTTTCTTGCTCAAGAGTCAAGACAAAGAAAGGAAGAGAGAGATTGAAACTTGAAAAGGAGTCTAGTCGTCTCCACGTTACGTACTACCTAGGGTATTATTTTGTTTTATTTAATTTAAATTTGATGTTAACCGTTAAGTGTGAACAAAACGTTGCTCCTATGTTGTGCGTTTGAATGGAATATATATTATAATCTGTGTACAGCGAGAATGTTCTTTGGGAGTTCTCATTATAATTAAATTCCGTAATTTTTTATTTTTCTTTTTTATTCTAATCTCCCTAAACATCCTTCCTCATCATTTCAATTAAGAAATTAAGGAAATGATTGTCATTAAATTAAACAGAGGAGAGTAGTTATAAGTGTTGGTGAAATGGCTGCTTATTAATGGTCATTGATGACAATGGGAGTCATCTTTTCGAGTTTAGGGTTTTAAACCTTGGAGAACCATTGGGATTTTACCTCACGAATTTATGCAATCGAATACAAAATATCATTTATCGTTTCTCTCTCTCCCTAGAGAAACGGGTATTATGATAGGTTGAGGCATGGTAACCTTGAGACGGACATTCTCCCTCCCCCCCCTTCCCTCTCTCTCTCTCTCTCTCCATCTCCATTTTTATTTTTTCTGTTTTTTTGTCTTCTACTTTGATTTTTCTATTTTCTTACCTAATTTATCTCTCATTTCTTTCTTACATGTGCATTGCTCTTCTGATGCGGAAAATTGTACATTCCTAAAATTTTTGTTTATTCTAATTTGTCCTTATGCAATAATGAGTTATTTGAATCAATATAGAAGAGTTTAGTGTTACCTAAAGAAAAGATTCATAGGGAAAAGGACAAAATACTTGATCAATCAAACAACCATACAAGAAAAAAAAAAATTAAGGGATTGATTCCCATGAACAACTCTTGCATATGAACAGCATCAAGCACCACTTTAAAAAACTTAGGATTCAAAACTCTAATCCCTAACCGCAAGAACAAAGTATAGAGAGAGACTTTTCTTACATTGGGATGTAATACCTTGTGCTCAAAATGAGGACTCATTTTAAATTTTTGTATTTTTCTAGCAGATTCTGGAGAATCTTGTCAGTTTGGCTTCTTTATCTTACTAAGACTTGAAGGTAAGTGTGCAATTTTAAATGTGTGTAACTTATTAAGAAGTTGTTAAGTTATGTTAATATTTTATTTTATTTTATTTTATTTGTGAAAGAAAGTCTATTGAATAGTAAATTGAGAACAAGTCAAGGCCTCATTTACAACAATTTCATGAAGTCAAAGAATGGAAATGGGTCATTCAACCAACTTCCAAATGGTTGAAGCATTCCTAGCAATGGTGTAAGGGACATTATTAGCTCCCCTTGGAATAAAAGAAAATGAACATGATTTAAAAACACCAACCAACATAAGTATATCTTGAACAATTGGCTGGATGGAAAACTTATAATTGGATTTCTATAAAGTAAGAATCTCAACCACCTCCTTACAGTCAGTCTCAATTTGAATATCAGTGAACCCATAGTCCAAGACTGACTTGATTGCTTCCCACTGCCAGAGCTTCGCCGAGTGTTACTGAGGCAAACCGCATTGGGGAAGAGACATCTCTTAGCACATAGCCATCTAGATCCCGTAATAGGAAACCTATCCCACTGAAATCTGGAAAAAGACTGGCATCGGTGTTGATTTATAAAATCCGCTTGGAGGGGGGGACTCATTTAGGTACTGAAGGACGAGACTCAACTGACCAACCTAAATAAGGGTCAAACTTCCTTCTTGTAGATACAAATTTTTGATAGACTGCCTCAACTCTATGTATAACCTCCACCGGAGTCCAATTATGCGAGAAAAAAACAAGATCATTGCAGGCATGCCAAAGATAGCAAGAAATAAAAGTCGCCAAGCTAAAAACCTTTTGAGCATAAGTCCGAGAAGTTTGAAGTAGAGTAGACCAACTACTGAGCCATTGAGGAAGCTCGATAGGATCAGTTATTGGCAATTTATATGATAACAATGATCCAAACCACACTCCTTGGGTAAAGGGACAAGTCAAGAGAAGATGTTCCGTGGACTCAATTTCAGCCCCACACCTTTTACAACTATGATCAACTTGAAAATTGTGGAGAAAAATACCCTCTCCACTAGCTATTACTTGCTCGCAAGCCTTCCATAAGAAAGATCTAATTTTAGGTAAAGACCTACATTTCTAGAGTCACTTCCATACCCCTTTGGGAATAAGATGCCATGAAGGGAGATTTGAGGATATTTTAATGATGGCATGAAAAACCTTATTGTTTTATTGTATGTTGTTGTACTGATATGATTATCTTATCTTATAAGGTTTGGGTAAGTAATAAGATGGTACACTGTAATGGGAATTTGTAGGAAAACAGTAAGTTAGCTTATAGATTTGATTTTGGGTTTCTTTGCGATGGTGGGATCACTCAGCCGAATGGTTTGGACGAGGCTCGCAGCTCACACAAGTAGGTTCAGAGTTCAAGTCTCCTTAAGAACAAAAGTTGGATACCATGCTTGAGGTGTATTCTACGTGGCATGTCCCTGTTAGATGTGGAATTTGCGAGGAAAAAATGGATTTTTTGGTGTGAATTGTGAAGGAGTTCTTGTAGAAGAAAAGGGTTGAAGAAGCAAGCAAGGATTAAAATCTGCAACCAAGTCATTGTTGTTGTGGGAAGCTTAAATTTAATAAGATTTCTTGGTTAATCAAAGCAATTAGAGGTAGGTTTGGTTTTGTTGGTTTTAGTTTTGAGTTTCTTCATTTGCAAATTAAATTCTCAAACCCATAGTCAAAGTTCGAATTGGTAAGTTTTGCAATTTCTGCATGTTGATGGTGATAAGGATAGATGGGTTGAATTACAAGCAAGTGTGGGAATGAATGTAAACTTGGAATTCAAGGAGAAGGTGAGGAGAATTTGAAGATAATGATCTAAGTTAAGTAAAAATTAGGGAACCTAAGCTTGGCATTTGTGGGACATCTTTGGAGGTTGAAGATGGATTAAGAGATTCCACTTCACCCAAAATGGTCACACTAGGAATCAAACCCGTAGTTGATTTGAATCATTCTAGACTGGTAGATTGATCTTTGTTCAACATGAATCCCATAACTTTTTGTACATATCTATGAATGACTTGATTTTAGCTGCATTTGAATTAGACTTGAAGATCTACATTTCGTATTGAAATAGCCTTTGTTTAATTAGGCTTCTAAATGGATTAAAATCTTGGTTGAAGTTTCAGATTTTAGACTCGTACACGAAAAACAGCCTTACCGATTGCTTGTGGATGGTCTGCTAGTCAATCAATACGATCGACTGGAGATCACCCGAACACTCTGAAATGTTCTATCGAATGCAGGTAGTTTTCCCTTGTGGTCGACCGATAAGATCAACCAGATGCAGGCGTGTATTAATGATATGTTATAATATGTTTTCCATGATAAAACATGATAACGAGTGATGACATGATCCTTAGTTTCATGTAAGTTTGTTGTGCTATGTATTTGTATTTTCTAGCATGATTTTTATATGATATTAGCCATGATTGATAGCTTGATTATTGAGTCATGCATATTTATGGTTTTTTTTTTGTTTTTTTTTTTTATCATAATAGCACGGTTTTTGAGTGTTCAGCACGATGAAGTCATTGTAAAATAGAGATTCTAGCTTGAGCAACTTAAAGGCAAGATTCTTGCAGGCACTGTGAGGCAAGGAGCCAATGACATCTGGATTCACATCCTCTCCTCCAAGAGGTTCGGGAGGAGGGGCGGCAATCCGGTTAGATGGCCGACATTGTCACACCCCAATTCCGCACCATTTAGAACGGTGTGATGAACCGCTAATAAACCAACGGTTCAATCAAGATCTCTAATAGGCTGTGTCCTTTAATTTAAACCATACACATCCACAACCATAATCAGAATAAATGCACAATAGCGGAAGTCTTAATATTAAATGAACTAAGGATCTAACTGTGATAATCATAAATAAATATCAAATTATGTTGTATCAACCGAGACATAAGTAAATAAAATATCAAATTATATTTTCTTAATAATTCAAATAAAAATCTAATCGAAAACGCATGAGTTGCACTCGCATGAGGAGTCATGCGTCTCCACTATATCTTCGGCCTCCATTGCAGCCACGTGCCCGTACACAGAAGCATTCATATAATCTTCCACAATGGTACCTGCATCATCAACTAAAAATATTCGACATCGAAAGGGTGAGCACACATCACGGCTCAGTGAGCAAACAAAACAATGCAACAAACATATGCATGCCTTCAATTCATATCTGTGGTCTGGTATATAGGTTTGCAATATGCTATAGAAAGGTTGGTGGCCGCCTCACCTCTATACACGAGTGTGTGAAGCTGCCCAAAGATATCGTTTATTGCCGTCCCACATGCACCCACCATGAAATAGAGATAGAGCTAAAGTGCTTAGGACCACACCGCATCACACTTCCCCTGATACTCTACCCATACCAACACGTAAGCCCCTGCTGACGAGGGCTTGCAAACTGGGCTCGCAGCTAACCAATCCTAATGTCAAACAGTGTATCCAAGGCCTCACCCCAGCATCCCTCAATACGTCCATAGAGATAGAGCTAAGGCCCCCCGACAGAGTCGAAGACTACACGGTTTGGAGACCACCTCCCCTGATACCCTACGACGTAATAGTTCTGCTAAGGTAATGGCGATACGACGATGTCAGTGGACAAGACTTGAGTAGAGATAGAGCTAGAGTTTGGTGACCAGGCTGAACCACAATGTCACGTCCTCCTCCTGATGCTCCACTCGCATCAAGCACACTAACCATACACATTCATTCACATGTCTATTCCTAGCATCATCATCATCATCATGTTATAAATAAATAGAATTAAATATGCATGAACATTAATAGCAGGAATATTGGATGACATGTTGAATGCACATTATAAGCATACACGCATAGAATCAGTCATGGCATTGGACTCAAGAAATAAAAATAGTTTATTATTAACCAATTAGTTTAGGTCTTGTTCCCTCACCTTTGCTTGAGTGTAGATCCTCTTTCAAGCTTTAAGAATCACTTTTATATCGATAGGAAAACCTAACAAGTCGATAGATTTTAATTAGAATTCATTCCGACAATTTTAGGCTTGCTGTTAAGCTAGGGTCGCAGGACGGGTCGCAGGTAGGGAAGCAGTTTTCTGTGACCCCAGGGTATAGGTTCGATGCTAGGGTCGGATGTTCCATCGATCCTAGGTGCGACCGCAGCTTCCCTGGACTTCCCGAAAGCTAGGGGTCGATCCTGTTGTCTGGTAGGGTCGATTCCCAATCGACTCTACGTGCGACCGCACGTGGTTTGAGTCGACCTTTGCATTCTACAGTCTAATCTTTCAAGTTTGGGTCCTATGGATTACTTCCACAATCCATTCTATGCTTGTTCTATGGCTTAAAACTCCAGGTTACTTCCTTACTTGTCTACCATGATTCCCTCCATGGATTTCATTGAAATCTTTCCATGGATGGATGATTGGGTTTCTCCTAGATCATACCCTCTTCATGAACTATTATAAGCTCTTAAATCATTAATGGTAGTATATCCATACCTTAG
The DNA here is from genome assembly GCA_028583415.1 of Protea cynaroides. Lineage (NCBI taxonomy): Eukaryota > Viridiplantae > Streptophyta > Magnoliopsida > Proteales > Proteaceae > Protea > Protea cynaroides. The sequence goes on along the minus strand of CM053271.1, from coordinate 51,991,835 downwards.
GTTTGCTGAGATTCAGAGGTTTCTCTGAATTCTTCTCTTTAGTCTTCTTTTCCAACTTTCCTTCTCCTCTCTTTCAATTAGGGTTTCAAAAGGAGTGAAAGAGGCTAAGGGACATCCTATTAAAGAAGAAAACCACCCAAAATAAGTCTCATTGAGATTAGGAAATAATCCCCTTGAAATTTAGAAAGTTTCCTATTTACGGTTTCTGTCGGTGATCCTAGGGTCGATGAGGGGGTCGGAGATCCCGTCTGACCCTAGGGTCTCAGTTGTCCGACCCTAGGTCTAAAATTCAAGGGTCAAACTTCCTGATGAGGTGGAGTCGACCCTGTCTGTTTGGGTATGCGACCCTATCCCTATTTCACTATTTTTGGGTCTGTTTCATACCTGGTCTCGCTCTTTCCTTCACGCACTTGGTCCATTTGGCTCGACCATGATTGGTAGACCTGGTACAAGGTGGTAAGACCGATTAGTTCAATACGGGTCTTACAACTCCCCGCTGCTTATAAAAATTTCGTCCTCGAAATTTATACATAACTTCTGAGTCGAATAGATGAGGGTATTGCTTTCGCATAGCATTCTCTTCTTCCCATGTGATTTTTTCTATATCTCTGCTTCTCCATGTGACCTTAACATAATAGATGTCACGGTTGCGTAGTTGTTGAACCTTTCGGCTGATGATTTCAGTTGATGCTACTTCAAATGTCAAATCATCAGTCAAATCAGGTAGATCTACTGTCAAAACGTGCGTTGGATCTCTGACATACTTCTTCAATAAAGAGATATGAAATACATCATGCACACTTGACATAGATGGTGGTAGTGCGAACTGGTAAGCCACTTTTCCACATTTAGCTAGAATCTCATATGGTCCGACATACCTCGGACTTAGTTTTTCTTTCTGTCCGAACCGTTTCAAACCGCGCATAGGTGACACTTTGAGGAATACCTTATCACCTACGAAAAATTCATGGTCTCGGCGTCTAGAATCTGCATATTGCTTCTGACGATTCTGAGCCGTTCTTACTCTTTCCTTGATAATGTCGACTACTTGACATGTCTCTTCAACGAATTCTGGTCCAACAATACTACGTTCTCCAACTTCATTCCAAAACAAAAGAGTTCGACACTTCCTGCCATACAGTGCTTCATATAGTGACATCTGTATAGTAGCCTAATAGCTATTGTTATAAGCGAACTCAATCAGTGGTAACTTCTCATCCCATAATCCTTTAAAATCAATTACACAGGCTCGGAGCATGTCTTCTAGAATCTGAATGGTACGCTCCGATTGTCCGTCTGTCTGAGGGTGGAATGCAGTACTGAACTTCAATGTTGTACCCATAGCCTTTTGCAATCCTTCCCAAAACTTTGAAATTAATCGTGGATCTCTGTCGGACAATCCTTTCAGGCACACCGTGTAATCTGACAATATTATCCACATACAACTTAGCTAACCTCTCTAGTGTATACTGAGGTCGTATAGCTATAAATTGAGCCGTTTTAGTCAGTCGATCTACAATCACCCAAACTGCGTCAACTACTCGGGGAGTCAATGGTAACCCTGTGACGAAGTCCATAGTGATGCAGTCCCATTTCCATGCTAGTTCTGATAACGGCTGTAACAGTCCCGCAGGTCTTTATCGTTCAGCCTTCACTCTCTGACAATTTAGGCATTGAGGCACGAACTTAGCTACATCTACTTTCATTCCTCTCCACCAATATAATTTCTTTAGATCATGATACATTTTTGTACTTCCAGGATGTATCGAATAGGCAGTGGTATGGGCTTCCTTCATTAGTCGTTGTCTAATGTCCAAATTTTCTGTTTCAGGTACATATATTCTTCTTTTGTACTTCAGTACATTTTCATCATCTAAGGTGAACTTAGGAATAGTCCTACCTTTTTCGATGTCTTCTTGTACCATTCGTAGATAAGGGTCTGATTTAATAGTTGTTTTCACCTCATCAAGTATATCAGGTACAATCTTCAATGTGACAAACATATTTGAAAACCGATGGATAAACCCTTGGTTGGTTGATTCACCCGGTGTATCTATTACAAACTGCTCATTACCGTAATTAAATATTTTTTCGGTAGTACCCAGTGCGGTAGTTGTGCTAACCTCCCCTTGAGATTTTATCATTGCCTTTCTACTCAGTGAGTCAGCAACCACATTAGTTTTTCCTGGATGATACTAGATATCACAATCATAGTCTTTCAATAGTTCCAGCCATCTTCTTTGTCTCATATTCAAGTCCTCTGTTTAAAGAGATAAGTAAGACTCTTATGATCTGATTTAATCTGAAATTTCTCTCCGTACAAGTAATGTCTCCATATCTTGACAGCATGTACTACTGCCGCTAATTCCAAATCATGAGTGGAATAGTTCTTCTCATGTGTCTTCAATTGTCTTGAGGCATAAGCAATTACTTGTTCTCCTTGCATAAGTACACATCCTAATCCCAATCCTGACGCATCAGTGTACAAAATAAATGGTTGTCCTAGAATCGAAATGGTCAAGATTGGAGCAGATATCAATCTAGCCTTCAATGTTTGGAAACTCTTCTCGCATTTATAAGTCCAAACAAAATTTTCACCCTTCTTAGTCAAACTAGTGAGAGGTACGGTAATTCGGGAATAGTCTTTCACAAATCGTCGATAATAACCAACTAGATCCAAAAAACCTTTAATTTCTGCAACGCTCTTCAGTGCTTCCCACTTCACAATAGCTTCGATCTTGCTAGGATCCACTTTAATTCCATCAGCGGATACGACATGGCCTAGAAAAGCGACTTCCTTTAGCCAAAACTCACACTTTGTAAATTTGGCGTAGAGCTTCTCCTTCCGTAATCGTTGCAGAGCGGCGTTTAGATTCTTAATATGAGTTTCCTTGCCCTTGGAGTAAACCAATATATTATCGATGAATACAATAACCGATGTATCCAACATATTGTGGAATACCCGATTCATAAGTTCCATAAAGGTTGCTGGTGCGTTCGTCAATCCAAAAGACATGACCAAAAATTCATAATGTCCATATCTGGTCCTGAATGCTGTCTTGGGAATATCACCGTCCTTAATCTTCAACTGATGGTAGCCTGACCAAAGATCGATCTTGGAAAACACTTTGGCACCTTGCAACTGATCGAACAAGTCATCGATCCGAGGCAATGGGTATCGATTCTTGATTGTCAGCTTATTCAGTTCCCGATAGTCTATACACAGTCGAACACTACCGTCCTTCTTCTTTACGAATAATACTGGCGCTCCCCATGGTGATATGCTAGGTCGGATGTAATCCTTGTCCAGCAGTTCTTGTAGTTGTACTTTTAATGCCTTCAGTTCAATAGGAGCCATACGATAAGGTGCTTTAGATACTGGTGTGGCTCCGGGTATCAGATCTATAACACACTCTGTAGCTCGATCGGGTGGTAGTCCTGGTAGTTCTTTAGGAGATACATCTGGAAAGTCATGTACGACATCAATATCCTCCATTCGTAGTGCTTCCTTGGTAAGATCGACCACAGATACTAGATACCCAACTGCTCCTTTCTCAAGGCACTTTCTAGCCTTTAATGCAGAGAGTATGAGCTTTCGTTTACAGAGAAGTTTGGTTCCTGCAAAACTGAACTCTGCTCCTTCCTTGTTTTTAAATGTCAGCTTCTTTTCAGCACATAATAGATTTGCAGAATGCCGAGCTAACCAGTCCATTCCCAAGATGACGTCAAAGTCTGCCATCTCAAGTTGAATTAAGGTTGCATCCAAAGTCTTTTCGTCAATAAGAACTGGACATGATCCATAATCTTTTTCTAATTCCACTTCTAATCCCATAGGTGATCATACAAGCAGTTTGTAATCTAAGGATTTGAGGGGTAGATTTAACTTCTTTCCAAATGACACAGATATAAAAGAATGAGTAGCTCTTGAATCAAAGAGTACTCTGGCGGGAATGCCATTAATAGGTACGATACCTGTGATTTGTTTTGATTTAGTCTACATGCTCACACAATGTAACACAAAATGACAAGGTTCATGTCATACCTTTGACCACATCAGGCGATGCGACAGAATCCTCAGATGTAACCGTGTAAACTCTGCCTTGTTGTAGTTGCTTCTTGGGCTTAGGACACTCCCTTTCCATATGTCCCAATTGATTGCAGTTATAGCATTTTAACCCTTCATTATTTGGCTTTTGTTGCTGTTGAGCTGCTGAAGTAGTCTTGGCTGCAGCATTGAAGCCTTGAGTACGGAAGGGTTTGAATATCTTGGTGTTATCTCCGTTCTAAGAATTTCCATTTGGCCTTTTGATTCCCCTATTTTGTGCAAAGTAGCTCTCTTTCTGGCTCGACTATATCACTTGAGCAATTTGTACAGCTTCATTGTAGATTTTCTTCTCAAGTCCCAGAACATGTTCACGTATGCTTCCCCTAAGTCCCATGACGAACCTTCGGGTCTTTGTATCTTCCACTTGCATACTGACTGGTGCGAAGAAGAACAACTCCTCATAACGCTGTTGATATGCATCAACAGTCATCTGTCCCTGATATAAACTCAGGAACTCCTTCTCCATAGAATCTTTGAAACTCCTAGGAAAATACTTCTCAAAGAATGCCTCTTTATATATATCCCAAGTCAATTGGGTGTGCTTTGTCAACAGATATGTCCGTGTGGACTTCCGCCAGTGGTATGCATCGCCTTTCAGCATGAACTTTGCACACAATACTTTCTCTTCTTCATTCACTGTCATCATCATGAAGTTTCTCTCCATCTCATCGATCCAGTGTGCTGGCCACAAAGGAACAGCTGGCTTACCACTATACTCCTTGGGCTTCATCTTCAAAAAGCGCTCAATTAGTCTGGAGTGGTCTAGTTGATGAGGAACATAAGCCCCATACATAGGTGGTTGGTATTAATATCCACCTGGAGCTACTTCAGGGTTTTGTACTTGAGCCTGCATGATGGGAGTCTGAGGTGCGTGGGGTATTGTGTTACTTCCCCGCACCGTGCTTGCGCTTGCCCCTGCGGCATTGGTGTCGTCTCGTGCGGTTGGAAAAGCCATGCCTATGGCAACTTGCATGGTAGCTTGTACCTATTGTATTTTTTGCAAATTTGTTTTGCCAAATTCATTACGGCTGTAGCCTGGTCTATAGGTGGAGCTGGCAGATTTGTAGGATTTGTCTGCCCATTAACTACAGACGGTGCCGTGTTTAGATTCTCTTGTGTTTCAGGATGTATATGGCTGTCTTCCTCCACAGGTGGTGGTGGTGGAATAAAGTTACAGCTTTGTCTGGTCACTCTGCGTCCAGCCATTATCTGTTTTAGTAGTGGTGATGCCTGAAAATTATAGAATACGTGAGGCAATCATTATATACTTCATTCTCATATTTAAACCCACTAATCAATGATATTTTCAAAATTTTCAGATCATTCTGTCAAAAATACTGTATTTTTCATCGTAGGGTCGATGGTGGGGTCGATGGATGTCCGACCCTAGGGTATGCGACCCTGAAAAATCACTGATACTTACCGAGAGCCTAGGGTTGATGGTAAGGTCGATGGATGTCCGACCCTGGGATCGACCCTAGTTCTCTGTCAGATCATCGAGAGGGTCGATGAGGGGCTCAGAGGTAGGGTCGGATGTTTTGGTCGAATTATCCGACCCTAGGACTGAAAACCATGTTTTTAATCCCAATTTTGAATCCATTTCTCATTCTTTCTCCTCCTTTCCGACTCGGCTCGTTCCTCTGAGTTGCTACAGTGACAACTCCGACCCATTGGAGATTTTTGCTTCTTTTTTCGACGTCTACTCCTCCTCTACAGGTATGTTCTCTACGGTTTCATGTTTTTAAGGTTTCTTAACTAGGTTTTTGCTCGTTTATATCGTTTTCTTCAAATTAATCTTTTTCCAACCGTAAAAATTTGATTTTTATTGGGGGCTTTTATTGTTGGTGACTCAATGGACGAAAGCCCTCAAAAATATTTGAGTTTCATCGGTTGGTTATCGAGAAACTTGAAATTTTCTATTTTTTCCCTAATTTGTCGAGGTTTTTGAATTTCTTGAAATTTGTTCCAATTCAATCTTCTTAGATAAAATTTCCAACTATATGAGTCTTACAGGATCATTTAGAATCTATATAATTCCTCCTGCCCACGTGTATGGGTGAAAAGTGAGGCTTTTGACCAATTTATGTCGTTATATTATCAAAATTTTAGGTTTTTCATCTTTACTAAGCCAGTATCTGTTTTTCTTTATTTTTGCAGATAGTATGGCTCGTACCAAAGCACTCAGGGTTCATGACCCAGTCCGCTTCCGTTCTAATAAGGCTGAGGCTCAGTATGCCTGCTACGCTCGTAAGAAGGTAGAGGGAGGTCGTCGGGTGGACTTGGCTAGCCTGGCCTTGTTTGATGTAGAGAGAGCTTTTGGTGACATGGGTGGCTTCCTGTGATCACCTACGATGCCTGTACTCATCCAGATTTGGTGAGACAGTTTTATTGTAATCTCCAAGTGGTGGGAGATTACAATGATACCGAGAGGGGTAGAGAGCTCAGGATCACTAGCTACGTCAAGGGAGTAGAGGTTTCCTTTGACTATCGATAGTTAGCAGACCTCTTGGGCATTTCATACGACGGCCCCTTGGTGTACTGTGCTCCCGGAAAGCCCCAGTTCTTTTCCTTGGCGATGAGGGCTGAGATAGACTATCAGCTTATCAGAAAGGATCGCTGGGAGATGAAAGCGATCTACCTACGTCCAGAGCCTCGGGTGTACTGTAAAATCATTCAGCATAATCTGATACCTCAGAGTGGCCACTACGAGAGGATCTCCCAGTTGACCCAGTATTTCCTTTACTGTATCTGCACTAGGCAGCCTGTCGGCCTCCCTTATATTATTATGCGGACCATGATCAGTGCCACATTGCCCGGTTATGTTGGCAACCTACCTCATGGACGCATGATCAGTACACTGCTTACCCGCCTGGGTGTTGATTTGGTGGATGAGAAGATTCAGGATAAATCCTTCTCATCACCTCTGGATTGGGAGGCCATCTGTAAGATGGGCATGCAGGATGCTCAGGTCAGCAACGATGAGAGGAACGCTCTGGTGCGTCCGCATACTCGGGTGGAGATGGCTAACGCTGAGGCAACAGCAGCAGTCGCCAGAGCAGGGGTTCATGGGGGTGATGCTGGGGATGATGATCGTTTGTACATGGATGTGGACTTCATACCTCCTCCATCACCTACACATACTACGGGAGCTGGTCTTTCACATGCAGCTGGTCCTTCACACCCACCTTCTGATGACATGATGGGGATACTGCGTGAGATTAGAGAGGCTCAACGCATGTCTGATCTGAGGGTGGGAGAGCTTCTAGATGCTCAGCACGTGACTGATCGGTGGGTGGCTGATCTCACAGCTAGTCTTCAGACGACCCAGACTCAGATAGCTTGGTTGACTGGAGTCTATGCTGAGGATTATGACAGAAACCGCGAGGCACCGCCTCCCCCATCACCTCCAGCTTCCTGATGTATTTTATTTTTATTTTTCTTTTGTACTTCATAGTAATTGTCCGGATTGTAGACTGTACTCTACTTTAGACTTGTGTATATACGTTTGTTCTTCCTTCGAGTGTATATAAATTTATTTCTCATTTAATAGATGCATTATTCTCTTTTAATTTTTGTCTCAAACAACACAAATGCTTATAGTGTGTTATTATTACAACTTTTAAATTTTTATCCTATCTCAGTTCACAAACTTTTGTGGTAGTATACTGGTTTAAAAGACAGGGCCCCAATTTTACACCATTCAGAATGGTGTGATGAACAACTAATAAACCAACGGTTCAACCAGGATCTTTAATAGGCTGTGTCCTTTAATTTAAACTATACACATCCACAGCCATAATCAGAATAAATGCACAGTAGCGGAAGTCTTAATATTAAATGAACTAAGGATCTAACTATGATAATCATAAATAAAATATCAAATTATGTTGTATCAACCGAGACATATGTAAATAAAATATCAAATTACATTTTCTTAATAATTCAAATAAAAATCTAATCGAAAACGCATGAATTGCACTCGCATGAGGAGTCATGCGTCTCCACTATATCTTCGGCCTCCATTGCAGCCACGTGCCCGTACACATAAGCATTCATATAATCTTCCACAGTGGTACCTGCATCATCAACTAAAAATATTCGACGTCGAAAGGGTGAACACACATCACGGCTCAGTGAGCAAACAAAACAATGCAACAAACATATGCATGCCTTCAATTCAAATCTGTGGTCTGGTATATAAGTTTGCAATGTGCTATAGAAAGGTTCGATGGCCACCTCACCTCTATACACGAGTGTGTGAAGCCACCCAAAGATATCGTTTATTGTCATCCCACATGCACCCACCATGGAATAGAGATAGAGCTAAAGTGTTTAGGACCACACCGCATCACACTTCTCCTGATACTCTACCCATACCAACACGTAAGCCCCTGCTGGCGAGGGCTTACAAACTGGGCTCGTAGCTAACCAAACCTAATGTCAAACAGTGTATCCAAGGCCTCACCCCAGCGTCCCTCAATACGTCCATAGAGATAGAGCTAAGGCCCCCCGGCAGAGTCGAAGATTACACGGATTGAGACCATCTCCCCTGATACCCTACGGCATAATAGTTCTGCTAAGGTAATGGCAATACGATGATGTCAGTGGACAAGACTTGAGTAGAGATAGAGCTAGAGTCTGGTGGCCAGACTGAACCACAATGTCACGTCCTCCCCTGATGCTCAACTCGCATCGAGCACACTAACCACACACATTCATTCACATGCCTATTCCTAGCATCATCATCATCATCATATTATACATAAATAGATTTAAATATGCATGAACATTAATAGCAGAAATATGGATGACATGTTGAATGTACATTACAAGCATACATGCATAGAATCAGTCATGGTATTGGACTCAACAAATAAAAATAGTTTATTATTAGCCAATTAGTTTAGGTCTTGTTCCCTCACCTTTGCTTGAGTGTAGATCCTCTTTCAAGCTTTAAGAATCACTTTTATATCAATAGAAAAACCTAACAAGTTGATAGATTTCAATTAGAATTCATTCCGATAATTTTAGGTTTGCTGTTAAGCTAGGGTCGCAGGTAGGGTAGCGATTTTCTACGACCCCAGGGTATAGGGTCGATGCTATGGTCGGATGTTCCATCGACCCTAGGTGCGACTGCAGCTTCCCTAGACTTCCCAAAAGCTAGGGGTCGATCCTGTGGTCTGGTAGGGTCCATTCCCAATCGACCCTACGTGTGATCGCACGTGGTTTGAGTCGACCTTTTCATTCTATAGTCTAATCTTTCAAGTTTGGGTCCTATGGATTACTTCCACAGTCCATTCTATGCTTGTTCTATGGCTTAAAACTCTAGGTTACTTCCTTACTTGTCTACCATGATTCTCTCCATGGATTTCATTGAAATCTTCCCATGGATGGATGATTGGGTTTCTCCTAGATCATACCCTCTTCATGAACTATTTTAAGGTCTTAAATCATTAATGGAAGCATATCCATTCCTTAGGTTTGCTGAGATTCAGAGGTTTCTCTGAATTCTTCACTTTAGTCTTCTTCTCCAACTTTCCTTCTCTTCTCCTTCTCTTCTCTTTCAATTAGGGTTTCAAAAGGAGTGAAAGAGGCTAAGGGACATCCTATTTATAGAAGAAAACCTCCCAAAATAAGTCCCATTGAGATTAGGAAAGAATCCCCTTGAAATTTGAAAAGTTTCCTATTTACGATTTCTGTCGGTGATCCTAGGGTCGATGAGGGGGTCGGAGATCCCGTCCGACCCTAGGGTCTCAGTTGTCCAACCCTAGGGTCTCAGTTGTCCGACCCTGGGTCTAAAATTCAGGGGTCTGACTTCCTGATGAGGTGGGGTCGACCCTGCCTGTTTGGGTATACGACCTTACCCCCTATTTCACTGTTTTTGGGTCTGTGTCATACCTGGTCTCGCTATTTTCTTCACGCACTTGGTCCATTTGGCTCGACCATGATTGGTAGACCTGGTACAAGGTGGTAAGACCGGTTAGTTCGATACGGGTCTTACACCTAGGGCTCAGGTGAATCCGAGCCTTCCATCCGAGCCGAAGAGCCAAGCCGACAAGGGGGTGTTGGCCCAGATGGAGGGCTTGGATTCACCCAAGCTCCAAGTGTCGGCCATCCAACAGGGGTGCTGCCCCTCCTCCAAACCTCTGGGAGGAGAGGATTTGAATATCTGACACCCCATTAGCAAGCCAAAAAGTAGTGGAGTCATGTTGAACTTAACTAAGATAGAGGATGAAAAGATTGACTGGTAAAATAAGCTGCCCCTCAAAGGACTGAGATATGGTGGATATTACCAGCCAAACCAAAGCTAGCAGTAGAAGTTGGGTGAAGAGGTCCGGACACAAAACTTGAATATCTCATCAAAGGACATGGGATTTTCAAGCATGTATTGAATTGTCACAAACATTTAAAGTAGACCAGCATATAAGAATGGTTGGCAAGGCCAGTCATTATAGTTGTCCTTATTTGCTTAGAATGCCAAGTGATGGGATTATATTAGGAGATCCAATTTAGATTTCCTTAATTGAGTGAATCTTAATTTTTGGAATAAAAATAATCATAGATAAGAACCACTAAATAAGATATAACGACATTAAAATTCCCAAAAAAAAAAAGTATATTTTCTTTACGGCAAAAGATAAATAGACGATATGCTCGATCATGCATATCTGTGGTCATGCATATAGTCATCAAGTCACAATAAATGGGTAAGGGTAGTTAGTACCAAAAACATCTCCTATACAGTGAACTTGTGATGAGATCATTTCCCTCCCGGGTATGAATATCTTCCTTTTTCTTTACCATTAAATCTCTCCGTTTCACAATAGGGCATAATGAATCTACCGACATGGTCACTAAGGAAAGAGAGGATCAGGAAGGAAAAAAAAATATCAGAGTGTAAGAGGGTGTATACTATCATTAATGTGTGCTCCCAATTCCTCCTAAAAAAGATAGATATAAGATATCAAGGTGTAAAACCCCACAAACAGCCACAGCTAAAGTGTCCCCCTCCCCCCTTCCCTTAAAAAAGGGTGAAATTGAAAGAGACCAGAAACCACAGAGAATAGTATGTGAAAAGGATCTAATATCAAATAATGTTGTTTATCTAAAATTAACTGTTAATATCATGCATGTTGTCTCTTTCTACGTACATGAATCTTATGGGACATAGTTACGTGGGCTTGCAACGTAGCTTTATTATATAATCCATAATGAGATCCGCTCATCTTTGTAGGTATAATGAGATCCCAATTCATGCATGTTGTCTCTCTTTCTCTCTCATCTTTGAAGTGATTCGCTAGAAACATAAGAGGAGGGACCATGGCCGGCCGTCCATGACTCGAAAGTCACAAATGTGTACAAACTTTGGAGACTGGAGATCTGTTTCCAAGAACTGTAGCCTTTTATCGTGCACATTCAAAGATAATCTTCCTAGGTTGCCTGAATCACACTTCCATAGGTGTCTTCAGAAAATAAAGAACGTTTATTTATTAATTTTTGTTTTGTTTCCAGAAGTTTTAAGTCAAGGGTATAATAATTAGTATTTCAATAATTAGTATTTCACAAACTTATAGAAAGTGATTGCCATTATATGTCACTGTCAAAATGATCATTGTTTCAAATAGATAAGATTTTAAGATAGATAAATATCAGTTAAAATATTTAGTAATGTTCTAGGTCAATGTCAAGGGTATTTCGATTAGAGGGCAGTGGAGGGAAACAGAAGAGCATTGAATTGACACACTTGGGCTAACACATAACTATTTTATTACTTATGTGGCTATTAAGAAGGAGGGTATAAAAATTAGGTTGCATTTGGGGTCTATTTTATTATTAAGGAAAAATTATATATACTATCTTTGTACTTTGGATTAATTATACCTATCTTTCACTAATTTTTTACGATATTATATATCACCTTAAATATTTTAAACATGTAATATAGAGGTTCAGTCCATTAATAGATCTCCATTAGATGATGTTTGGTAACATTAAAAAGTTTAAAGACAATACTGTCCTTAATTTAATTTTGAATACCTATTTTACCCTTCTCTATTCCCTTTTCCCCATAACGTATAGTTCAATATCATAAACAAATAATTTCCCCATTTTCGATTTGAAATCGTAAAAAACTCAAACAATTAATCCCCAATATACCAATACACAATGCAAATTTCCAGAAGGATCAAAAGCCCATCAGCGGAATCACAATGGGAGACTTAATTAGAATCAATACCAAGACATAATAGTAATCTACCAGCAAAGCAAAGAGGGGTCAATGGGAACATTTTCGATGGTGATACGGTTATCTTGGACAATGTAGAGACTGTAATGTTTTCATCATGTATGGGCTTGTACCAGACATTGTGTGGGTAAGATTAGTGGAAAAGTGTTGAATGGACGGCTGTGATTCGATGGTACCCTTTATGGGTAAGGTTCCAATTAATCCACCTTAATGTGTAATTGTTTGGGGACCTTCTGGTAATTTGGTCCTATTATGGGAATGATCAAATTACCCTTCTTAGTAGGGTTAGTCCCTGCTCCCTATCTTTATATAGATGATCAATTCCCATTATTGATCGTTGGTTCACATATACTGAAAAGGGAGCAGACAAGATTGGCAGAGACTTGAAGGAGCTTAAAGCTCTTTGTGAAATTTCATCTTCTCTAAACTATATGAATCCGGGTATGTTTCTTATTTAATTAATTTGATTCATAAGTGTAGAATCTCTAACAGTGGTATCAGAGCCATGGTGCTCGAATTAAAATATATATATATATATATATATATATATATATATATATATATATATATATATATATATATATATATATATATATATATGAATCAATGTACCCGGACCACTGTTCATCATTAAAAAAAAAAAATTTCTACGAAGGCAAAGCCAACAGGCCAGCCGGCCGGCAAGCCGCAGGCCGGCCCGGCCGAGCCGCCCGAAGGCCCGGCCAGCAGCGAGCCACAGAGCCAGCGAGGCTAGCCCGCGGGCCAACCAGGCGAGCCAACCCGCAAGGCTAGCTTGTCGGCGAGCCTGCTCTAGGCTAGCCGCAAGGCCAGCCCGCAGCTAGCAAAATTATCTCGCCATATTCCGGCGACTTCATCGTTTCAGGTGGTGAAGGAGTTGTCCCGATCTTCTTGGTTGATCGTGGGAACCGTTGTAGCGGTTCATTGACACGTGTTTAATCATTGAACATGTTTCGGTGAACGTTTTGAGAATAAACGGAATATTCTCAAACGGTATACTCAATGGCAATTTTTAGTAAATTTGAATGAATAGTAAGGGTCTTTTAGTCCTTTAATAATACTTTTTTTTTAATTTAAAAAAAAAAAAACCGATTCTTGTTTTGGTTCGGATCCTAATCTGATCCATATGGGTTGACCCAATTAATACCCATATGGGTTGACCCATGGACCCAATTAATACCCATATGGGTTGACCCAACTAATTCTCAGATGGGTTGACCCATGGATTCTATAAACTGATCCATATGGATTGACCCGAATACCTTAATATTCATTCAAATTTATTTAACTGGTGATGTTTAGAAATAATGAATCATTTTTTATTATATGTAACTTCGTGTAGGTTACGAACCGAACGTCACTGTTTACAGTGACTGCATTTTTTATGACAGTATTATATAAACGTCATTAAAAGTTCAGAATAGTTACTGGTTTAGTGACATTTATGATCTAAACGCCACTTTTTTTATATATATATATATATATATATATATATATATATATATATATATATATATATATATATATATATATATATATATATATATATATATATATATATATATAAAAGAAAAAAAAAGGCCATTAATTAGAACTTAGTTTAACATGGATAAAAGCCATTGTTTGGGACAATGTTTTTGTTCCATGAATGAGAATGTGCCATGAAATAATTAAATTATGGGTTTTCATAGTGGGATGCTTTTATAGACTTAGACATGGAATGTTTTCCTAATAAATGTCGAAATAGTCTATAATATTTAAAGTTACCAAGTCTGAACCCATGGGCCTAATGCAATCTTGTTGATGGGATTCCATGATTTGAGTTATGATGCTTCCGTTCCGCGGGCTAGTTTTTCAAGGTATGGGACCGCCACCAACGGTATGGGATTTTCTAGAAGAAGAAGGAGAAAAAGGAAAGAAAGGAAGAAGAAAAAACGTGGGAAGGAAGAAAAGAAAGGAAAGAAGAAAAAATGGAAAGAAAAGATTTTCTAGAAGAAAAAAAAAAGAAGAAAATGAAGGAAGAAAGAAGAAGGAAAAAGGAGGAGAGGATTTTCCAGAAGAGGGAGAGATAGAAAACGTATGGAATAGAGAGGGAGAAGAGAAAAGGGAAGGAAGAGAAGAAAGGAAAGAAGAAAAAAGGAAGAAAAAAATATTTTCTCGAAAAAGAAGAAAGGAAAGAAGGATCTTCTAGAAGAGGAGAGAAAAAGTATAAATAGGCAAGAGAAGAGAGAGGAGGGTCTCTTTTTCCAGACCATAGAGAGGATAACGAGAGTGAGGGAGAGGAGAACGTGAGTGAGAGAGAGAAAACGTGAAAGAGGGAGAAAGAAAGAGAGAAGAAAAGAGAAAAGAAAGAAAAGAGAAGAAGAAAAGAGAGAAAGAGAAGAGAGAGAGAAGCAGAAGAGAGGAGAAGGAGGATTCACATTCAAAAGGGCATTGATACAACCTCCAATCACCCTTCATCGATGGTTTTGCTTGATTTGAGCACAAGATTAGTACTCTAAACAAATTTAGAGGTCGTTAGAATGCTCAAATGCCAATTTTGCTTGAAAAATATTAATTTTCATGAAATCTCAATCATGAATGCTCTATTACATGCTTGTTAATGTTAGGATGCCTATGTCTAACATTTTTCATGAATGATAATTTGTCTAAGCTATTCAATGATGAATTTTTGAATGATATACAATGTTATTTGATGTTTTTTGCAAATTTCATAAAGTGGTTTTCTAATCTGAAAATTTCAGATTTAGGATTCAAATTTAGGACGTACATCACATGTATTTTTTCTATGATTTTGAAGCCAAAATATTTATGGGAGTCTCTCTGATATATTAGAAGACTCCCAAAAATATTTGTTCCATTTGGAATTGGGAAAATATATCAAAAAATTTGTCTTTGACATTGCTATTTTTCTCGGAAGTAATGCAATCCTCCTTCAGAAAGTCTCTAGACAAAGGTCTTATGGCCATAATCAGAAAATCCACTTAATATGAACTTTTTAGACATGAACGTCTTCTAAAAATGGCACTAATTTCATATTTTTTTAATTTATTTTTGAATTGATATTAATTTTTAAGTGCATAGTGCTCTGATTTTGAATCTGTCAAGATGTATTGATTTGCATGATTGAAAAGAATCATTTTTCACAAAGAAAATATATTATATTAACTTGTTTTTCTTGATGAAATTTTAGATCAGACAGTTATCTACATAGACATATATATGTATTTAATTTTCATTAAGAATAGAATTTTATTTGGAATTCATGGTTCAACTGGTCAAAAATCTGGGACAGATTTGACTAGTGCACATGTTCGGTCTTAGGGCATATCTTTGATCTGTTTTTACTTTCTTTTGGGATTCAACTCCTCCATATGAAATATAATATATTAAGTCATCTTTCTATGAAAAAAATTGAGCTTGATTTGAGTTTCGGAAGACCTACGTATGGTCATTCTTGTGTAATGTGACAAAATCTGAATACAGTTCATAGTTTTGTCCATTATCTGAAACCTTGTGTCACAATTTTGACAGTTTTGAGTCATTAATCTTCCCAAATTTTTTCATAAAAATTACAATTTTTTCAAAGAACATTGAACATATGTTTTTTTTTTTTTTTTTTTTTTTGATAATTTTGCACTTTTCAAAAAAGGGTTTCATTGATGTCTCATTCATTATAACATCAATGATTGTTTAAGTGAATTCTGCCATATTTGGATAAATGGTTATATTTGGAGCATTCATATGCTTTGTTTGGATTGTGCATATCATGTTTGTCACATTCCATGTATTGTTATTTTTGGTAGAATAGATAGATTTTTACCATATTTAACAAAAATAGCATTTTTAAGTCTTACCATGCTTAGAAAATAGCATATAAGATCTTTCTTTTTTTGAAAAATTCATGTCATATATGTATTCTATGATTGGTACTTACCATATTAATATATAGATGCATATTAGATCTTGCCATATTAGATCTTGCCATGCTTAGATTAGCATAATAGATCATGTCATATAGGCTCTTGCCTTATTTGCAATACATGCCATATTAGGGAGATTTTCATAATCTTACTATATGTTGTGATAGTTACCATAAATATCATACACGCCATGCTTAGAATATTCCATTTTTGGCAATAATTTAATTTATGCACCCTAGTCGAACTGTCATATCTGTACACCTAGCAAACATATTAAGTGTGGCGACGTGCATTTAGGCACCCACATTCTTGGGAAGGGTATAATGGAAAAAAAATCTTAACAAAGAAAGAGAATGCTTTCCCAAACCTTTTAAAATTAGAATTCAGGATAAAAAGGGTAGCTCAGGACGATTTCTGCCCCTCGGTAAATCCTAAACCTAGAATAGGTTCTCAACCCTAAACCTAGAATAGGTTCTAAACCTTAAACTTAGAACAGGTTCTAAACCCTAAACCTAGAATAGGTTCTCACATTCTAACCTAGAACAGGTTACAGGCCCGAACTACGCGGATTCTGATTCCTAGGGCAAATCCTAGTATACGTAGGCCATTTGGGAGAAACCCAAATTCAGATCCACATTTTAGTCCACTCAGACTATCCATAGATCAACTAGGATATTTACCCATTTTTAACCCAAATAGGGTTATGCAGCCCGAACTACGTGGATTCTGATTCTTAGGGCAAACCCTAGGATACGTAGGCCATTTGGGAGAAACCCAAATTCGGATCCAAACCTTAGTCCACTTGGACTATCCATAAATCCACTAGGATATTTATCCACATTTTGACCCAAATAGGGTTACCCATAGATCCATTTGGACTATCTATCAGTCCACATGGACTATCCAGATCCTAACCCATAGGGTTTCTCAACCTTTCAAGCATAAACTTCAATTTGAACAATGAACTTAATCATGTATAAGCATAAATTACAATCATAAACTTTAACCACACCTGAACTACGATGGTGAACCTGATTTTTGAAATAATTTCATAATACGTAGGCAATCTGATGGATACAGATTCGGTTCAATGATATCAAACCACTTGGTTTGGTTCAGTTTAGTAGATAGTGTCTAGCATAGAAAAGGAATAGGAGACCGATTTTGATCGGGCGGTTTGGGTGCCTTACCCCTTCCCATTACCGTAACCTGACGCTTACCCAATCTCTGATGGACTAGAAATCCAATCTAATGGTCATGAGTTAATCGAAGTCTTACCTTAGGGTGAGATTTCACATTTCTAAGGTCCTAGACCTTAATCTAGGTGGCGACTTCTAAAATTTCCATCTTTATCCTCACAATATGCCTCCGATATTTCCGAAGGATATGCCCCCAGTGAGTGTCCTCTGGATTAAGAACAGAGGTCACTCGAACTAGAGTTCTAGGTCTCCATCTTTGGGGCTTTGCTTTCCCATCACTCATTACATGATTCCTAGTCGGTGGGAATCATCCTCCCAAGCTAAGGGAAGATACTAGAGTCACTATTGGCTCGTTTCATCCCCAACAAGGAGGTGGGTGATCATCCTATTTTAGGATGGTCCTTGGCTTCCATTAATGGAGGCTATCAATGGAGGAGTGTCCCACCATTAGGTCTAGCATAGTGCTGAAAGATAGAGAGAGAGAGAGAAAGAGAGAGAGAGAGAGAGAGAGAGAGAGAGAGAGAGAGAGAGAGAGAGAGAGAGTGATATAAACTCTTATCCAAAGAGTAAACCACCTACGTTACTAGGTTTAGTTCACCTCCATTAATGGTGACCATTAATGGAGGAGTAAACGCTCATTCTGTCTATCATTAAGCTAGAAGAGAGAGAAAAATAGAGAGTGAGGTGGACTTACCTCACAAAAGAGAAGCTAGGGCACAAGCTTGAGCTCCTTCACACTTTCCAAAGTCTCTTTTATGAATCCCAACATCCAAGGAGTGAAATAAGGAACTGGGATCCCCTATTTATAGAATCCTAAGGAGAGAGAGTGTTTCACACACTTAATTCTTGCACATGAATTGGGGACTGGCTATCGAGTGGTGTTCCATCCAGTAGATCCTCTGGTTAGGCTAAATTATAGCCCTCTGATCAGTAGGATGTCTCTTATGCATTGGGATGTATGTGGGGTCACTCTAAACCAATCCTAATGCAATTAAATTATCATGTATGTATAGAGAGGTTCACCTAAGATTTGGATCTATCCATCGGATCTGTATTGGGTGTTCTGTTATTCTGAGTGTTGAGAAATGGCACAAGAGGAATTCAAGTTAATAGCGGATTCTAGGTACGGATCTCACAATATGTATGTTGTAAGTTTAATTTCCTTGCTAAGCTCGTTGGTTGAGCTTACCCTTGTTTACACAAATTATTTTAGATGTAGGTATGATTGATGCTGAACTTAGCGATGCGGACGTTAGTGATGAAGATGTTCATGATTCGATGTACAAGTGTGATGACTGTGTTTATGGATAAACACGATGAGCTTTGGATAAACATTTTATTTGATTTTATTCTATTAGATTTGGGTGCATGTTGCCCATGAGAATAATTGAATTTAAGGATTTAATTACTTTATTTTAATTACCTTACAATGGGTTTGGGATTATTTATATTTACTATTTAAATTTCAGCTACTTTGGATTTGATTATTAAGTCTTTCACTATACTCCTAATCTGTAATCTTTCTATTATTCCTGTGGTGATGGATTTAATTGTTAATTGCTTGTGATGGTATGGTTTAATGGTTGGCATACCACAATCCCATTATATTCCATAGTACCGATACATCAAGGACGAGGTGTAACAAACCTAGTGGGTGGAGGTAGACCTCTAGAACCCGAAGCCACGTTCTTGTCAAGTGCCCTTCGGGTAGACATTTTGCAACTTGCAAAAACAAAGTTGAGAAACCCAATAAGTATAATGAAAAATTCAAAAATTGGGCAGCATAACGGCTATAACTTGGGCAAAGGCCTCAAACTCACCCACAATGGGTAGGAGGACTTACAAGGGTAGTACACCATCACTTAAGGTCCAAGCAAACACTAGACAAGGGAAGAAAAACAAACAAATTCACAAAATTTGAAATTTTGACCTTTTCTAGGAAAACCTAGGTCAAAACTCACAAATTCGGAGTTTTCGACAAAGCACTCAATGGGACCCCAAATTGATTGGGGGCTTTTGTTCATTGATGCCCTAATATCGATTCCAAACCAAGAAACTAGGTTGGAATCTCTCTAATCAAAGAAAACCTAGGAAATGGGCATAAAAACCTAAAAAAGTTTCACGAAAAGAGAGAGAGGAAGAAACTTACCTCGAGATGATGTTGGAACCTTTGACCTGAGGGAATCGCCTCTAACTTGACCAGTAGGACTGTAGGAACTCACCGAAGCCAAGTTGGGTCAGAGCCAAGGAGAAAACAAGAGAGGAGAAAGTGAGAAATGACTCTAAAATAGGGTTTTTAAAGTAATTTTAGGTTGTTCGGTCGAACATCCCACGTCTAGGTCAGACCGGACATGCGACCAGACATCTGACAAGCCACTCTCAAGAATCCCTAGAAAATTATCTGCCTTGACTGTTGGGTCGAATAGTCTATGCTCAGACATGCGACCAGAAACATGCTACTGGACAAGTTGAATTTACTATGTTAAATCAGAATTTTTTTTTTTTTACTCAGTTGCGTTGTTGGTTATTGCCTTGCATGCATTATATGAGACTAATGCCATATCGTATTGATTTTTATTTCTCAAAACTTGTGTCATGTACTGTGATCTTGTTTCAGATCCTATTTAGTGCCAGTAATCTGAAATGGCAGGTTGAAACAGTCGTAGAAATCCACGTAATACCCGTAACTCAATGATACCTCTTACCGAGGGAAATACTGGGACTGGGAATTTAAATGAGCATATTCCTCCTAATGAAAATCAAGTGGAGGATAACTAAGAGGTACCAGTCTAAGGAGTACAAAATTCTCTACCAAATCCTCCTCATCGAAATTCCACCATGGTTATGACCAACCTGGTCTACCAGATGGAAGCGTAACAGAAGGAATTCTTCATTGAAATGCTAAAGTTATTCAGGCCACCTGTACCCATGCTTGCCAATGTTACGCCCGAGCCTCAAGGAAATGATAATACAGTGCCAGTGGGTAGTATCACTGTTTCGGTGGGTCAGCATCAATAACCACCACAACCTCAACAGATCCAGACAACATCTACACTAGGGTTGTATCAGGGTGGATACCAAGGAGAATACATGTATCAGCCACAGTGGTACAGAATGGCTGCACCTGAGCAGACTGACCTCCCGATGACGGTAGATTATTTTTTGAAGATGAAACCACCAACCTTCTTAGGGAGAGGAGTAAAACCATTATGGCCAGCACAATGGACACAGGAAATGGAGAAGATTTTTTGTATGATGACATGTACAGAGGACGAGAAAGTGTTGTACGCCACTTACATGTTAAGAGAGGGTGCCAACACTTGGTGAAATTCCACTCATACCTATCTGCAGACTAAGCATGCTCAGATTACATGAGAAATATTTAAGGAGGCATTTTTCAAGAAATACTTTTTGAGAAGTTTTCCTGATCAAATGGAGAAGGAGTTTCTCAGTCTATAGTAGTTATAGTTGTCAGTGGATGCATATCAGCAACAGTACAAAAAGCTATTCTTCTTCGCTCCGACGAGCTAGTAAGAAGAGGCTACCAAAACTTGATGGTTCACCATGGGTCTTAGAGGTAGCATTTGAGAGCATGTATTGGGACTGAAGAAGAGTGTCTATAATGAAGCGGTATAGATTGTAGAGTCGAGCCCGAAAGAAAGCTTCTTCGCGCAGAACCCTGGATTGAAAAAGCCTACCACCGAGACATTGAGTGGAGGGATCTCTAAGCCCTTCCATCTATTCAAGTCATAAACTATGGTAGGGCCAACAAAGACCACTCCAACAGTGACACATCAAGAAACTAGTCAGGCTGGTGGCGTTAAATGCTACAACTACAACCAAATGGGGCATTATGCCAGGACTTGCCCACAACCCAAGAAATAGTTGTAGCAAGGGAAAGTGTATGCTGCCACTTCGGAGGAAGCAGCCGCATCGCCTGATGTAGTTACAGGTATGACCTTATTCTTTGCTTCTTTTACTTATAGCATACTTGTGTGAGCATTTAGACTAAGGGTAAATTAAACTACAAGTACTGTAAGTATAGCCAATGTACCTGCCAGAGTCCTCTTTGACTCGGGGGCTATCCATTCATTCGTATCTGTATTGTTTGGGAAAAGATTGAATGTACCCGTCAGACCTTTAAACCCGAGTCTGTTAGTTTAATCCCCTTTGGGACTAGAGGTGGTACTAGATGAATGCTATCGACAGTGTCCAGTTCATATTGATGGATGATAATTGGAAGTTGACCTAGTTCAACTCAAGATGGCAGACTTTGACGTCATCTTCGAGATGGACTGGTTGGCTTAGCGCTCAGCAAATTTGTCATGTGTCGAGAAGAAATTATCATTCAAGGGTAATGATGGCATAGAATTCAACTTCACTAAGAGCAAGTTGCCTAGAAAAGCGAAAGCTTATCCTCTCTGCTCTCAAATCTAAGAGATGTATAGAGAAGGGAGGAGTCAATTACCTTGTAACAGTGGTTGAAGTTGTTGAAACCTTGCCCAGTCAGTACAGTGTAAGTTGTCATTGTTGGCAATCTTAGCAGAAAAAGTGATATGGAGGAGAAAGAGTGTTTGTAGGACCCACTGCCAGACAGGGTGATTGGTTTGGTGCATTGACAGCAGTTGATGATCAAGTCCAGCATGAAGAAAGAGAAAGAAGAGAGAGAAGATGAGGAGAGAGAAAGAGGAGAGAGAATGGGTGGGGACCAAGTGGGTCCCACCTGGGGTGGCCAGGCCAGCATGGCAACCAGCCCTAGCCAGTATGGTCGATGCCAGTAGCACATAGCAAGCCCACCATGCACAGCCGCGGCACCAAGGTAGCATCACAGTAGCATGCCGTGCACACAGCAGCTATGCCGCACAACAGCTATGCCGCGCACAGCTATGCCGGCACCACTATGCTGCAACACAGCAGGGCAGCAAGACCACAAGGCATGCCGCACACAGTGCGTCGCACCGTAAGGCATGACCGAACTGCGGACTAGGTGTTCGACGAAATTCCCCAAAGAAAGGCCAACTCAAGACCTTACTAGAAAAATTTAGACTTACAGGGCATTACCACTAATTCACAGGGGCATTTTGGTCCATTGAAAAAGAAAAGATTCGAGATGAATGGCTCAGTTCAAGCCACGACATCAAGATTCAGATCAGACGGACTTCGAAAAGGCGGGATCCTGTGTGTTGCTGGATTCACGCCTAGATTCCATCGCGACTGCTGCCATTGGTCAGATACAGCTTAAAACCGTGATCTGCATCGCATGGAGAGGAATCCAGGATTTGGTGAAGCGTGCGTATGGTGCGTTGGCGCTGTGGATCCCAATCTGATGGCTAATATGTGTTTCGAAATCCGCTGACGGGATTTCAAAGATCAAAAGGCCCAAAGGATTTCCCGCTTTCATCTAATCGATCCAATGGCCATAAATCAATATTCTATGATCCGCCAATCAGAACTCGACAGTAGATCTGACGTATCTGCAGCGGCGCGGCTACAGTGTGTGGGTGCACGGATACTTTCCTAAAGATTCCATTTGGAATAATCTTATCGGCCGGACTTTGGATGGCCATATCTTGGCCGTCCGATGTCCGATTCGACTGATTCAAATTGCTCTGAACTCATCCTCTCGAGCACTGTTCACATGCCACAAAGAAAATAGGTTTTGGTGAGAGCAACTCTATTTTTGAAAGGAAAGAAGCTTCTAGAGCTTATTTTGTGAAGAAAAATCCATCTCCACTCTCTTCTCTCTGAGTTTAATGGTCGTATAAAGATTGGGAGAGGCAGTGTGAGTATGTGGTGAGAGTTAGGTGTGAATGAAGTTGTGCGAGAAGCCTCTGGGAAGTGCCGAAGCTCCATTATGTAGAAGAAGCTTACCCACCACCATTAGAGAGCTTGGGAAGCTTGGGAAGCAAATATGGTGAGCACCATACATGTCGTGATCACGCTGGGAAGGTAATCACACACACAGACCCTATGTATTTGTATCAATGCCATATGGGAAGGGTTTGTAATTTCTATTTGAACAATATTGTGTAACCTGTTAAGTTGGGGGCTTGACTGGAGTGGGGGTTGTTGCCTAGAACTCAGTTGTAGCTGTGAATGCGGTTGATGTTGTAGCATCGGGGTTGTAGGTGCAACTATAGCATTAAAGTAGTGTATTGGGTATAATACGAAACCCTGGTTAGGGTATTATGCCGTGGACTAGCCATCACAGTGTGTGATTGGTGAACCACGTTACATCCTGTATCGTAAATGTGTTTGATTCTGTTTATGAGTATGGAATAGAAGTCTGTGTGTTGCAGGTCTGGGTGTACACACTTGGCAGGCCAAGCCCCTGGTATGAATACCTGTGGGTGTGTGGTTGGTGTGTGCACGAAATATGTTTGACATATTGACAGAGAGAAAAACCCAGTTGACAGCTCAAGACAACACTTAGTGAACAACAGCTCTTGGCAGCAATTTCTGAAGCAGTAAGCCAAATCATTATAGTGGAAAGATTTTTGAGGGCACTGATTCACCCCCCTCTCAGTGACTACCTGGGATCAACAGAAGTTACTACAAAGCTGCCAAAGATGGAAGATATCGAGGTAGTGCGGGAGTTTCCCGATGTATTTTGAAAGACCTACCCCGATTACCACCAGATAGGGCAACTAATTCGTGATAGACCTTCTGCCAGGGTCAACACTAGTGTCTAAGGCACCTTACAGAATGACCCCTATGGAGTTGAAGACTCAGCTACAAGAGTTATTGGACAAAGGGTTATTGGACAAAGGATTCATACGGCAGTATATCGCCGTGGGGAGCACCCATACTATTCGTAAAGAAGAATGATGGTAATGTATGATTATGCATAGACTACCGGGAGTTAAACAAGCTCACGATCAAGAACAGATACCCATTGCCTTGAATTGATGACCTATTTGACCAATGACAAGGTGTAAAAGTCTTTTCGAAGGTCTATCTTTAATCTGGGTATCATCAATTGAAAATCAAGGATGGGGTTATCCTGATGATTGCTTTCAGAACAAAGTATATACATTATGAATTTCTTGTGATGTCGTTTAGACTGACCAATGCCCCTGCATTATGGAACTTATGAAATGGGTGTTTCATGATTTGTTGGACACTTCGGTCATAGTATTCATAGATGACATATTGGTCTATTCCAAGGATAAGGAGACACATGCAACACACTTAAGAGCAACCTTACAGTGACTAAGAAGAGAAGCTCTACGCAAAGTTCAAGAAGTATGAGTTCTGGCTAGATGAGGTGGCCTTCTTAGGTTAGGTTGTATCAGCGGAAGGAATCAAAGTGGATCCTAGCAAGATAGCCACAATTGCAGGATGGAAGCGTCGAAGACAGTTGCTGAGATCCGTAGTTTCTTGGGAATGATAGGTTATTACAGGAGATTCATAGAGGACTACTCAAGAATCATCGTTCCTCTTACCAAGCTGACCAAGAAAGGGAAAAAGTTTGTACGGATGGATAAATGTGAAAAATGCTTTCAGACCTTGAAGTCAAAGTTGGTCTCCGTACCCATCTTGACTATTTTAGCACCAAGGATCCCATTTACTTTATACACTGACATTTCCGGATTGGGGCTGGGATGTATGCTAATCAATATCTCATTTTCCCTTTGCTGCCACGGAGAGCGATGTTCCGTCTCCTTCTTAAACAACTCTCGCTCATTCAGTTCACTGAACCTGAACCTTTCCACCAAGAAGACAAGCGGAGCAATCAGTGTGATCAAGCGAGCTATCATGGTTTTTCTAGCTTCTGGCCTACACAGATCAGGTTGTTTTGTTTGGAGGGCGATCAGTGGGATCCCTCAGTTCAGCTATGGTTTTTATTCTTTTGCTTTTGTCGAACGCTTGACAGCGCCTCATGCCATGAAAACCAGCCAAGGGGAACAGGTGCTAGCTTACACCTCGAGACAACTGAAGAAACATGAAAGGAATTACCCTATGCATGACTTGCAGTTAGTTGTGGTAATTCATGAGATTAAAACTTGGAGGCATTACCTATACGGTGAGAAGTTCCAAATTAAGTCAGACCACAAGAGTCTCACCTACCTCTTTACACAGAAGGAATTGAAACATGAGACAGAAAAGGTGGTTGGAACTACTGAAAGACTATGACTATGACATCTAGTATCATCCCGACAAGGTAAATATAGTGGCTGATTTACTGAGTAAGAAAGGAATGTAGAAATCGAAAAAAAAGGGCCTAGTACCAATGCCGCCTTATGCTACACGGTATCAGCTTCAACATGGAATGAAGAACAACATATACTGGAGTCTCCAAACGACCCAGTAGAGCAAGGCTTGATTCATAATTTTTCACTCATGTTCGCCGCATTGAAGATCCTACCAGACCTGACGGATCAGGTGAAGGCAGCAATCCTTCAGGATCCGCACCTAAAGACAGTACAAGAGGATTGGAGAAGGGTAGACCCAATCCTAATTTCACCTTGGATGGGTAAAAGGTACTCAGGTACTGTGGAATGTTGTGTATACCTAAGAGTGAGGATTCAAACATCAGGAACAGAATAATGATGGAAGATCACTATACTACATATTCAGTACACCTCAAAAGTACTAAAATGTACCATGACCTAAAAAGGTTGTATAAATGGAGAGGGATGAAAGTGGATGTGGCATAATAGATGTTCCAATGTTTGAACTGTCAACAAGTGAAGGCTGAGAAATAGAGACCCACGGATTTACTACAACCATTGCCGGAGCCAGCATGAAAATTTGATTGCATCACTATTGTCACACCCCAAAACCCTAACATTTTAGTATAACCATGGTTTCCTTGTTGTACAAGTACTACCATACCAAGATCCATTCACAATCATAACATGTCACAACTCTTTCATTAATTACAACATAGATTACGAGAATTTCAAAGTGTACATCAAATTATAGTGGAATCAAATAACTAAGAACCATCAAACAAAGTCTAATTGTGTTATAAAAACTTAATAAAGGTTTATCTGTATTTATACCAAGACATAAATAACATAATACCAAGTACTACATACTTAAATAAACTCACGGGTCAAATAACGCCCAGAACAAACGAATAAACAAACTAAAATTTATCCTAAGTAAAATACTACTAATAAAATCTTCTCTCTTAGACAAAGAAGTCTTCTCTCTTCAAAAACATTGTCTTTTAATCATAAAGACAATCATCACATTCACATGAAGAGTCATGTGAATCTTCTTCAGGTTCATCTTCAAACATACAATTTTAGCTAAGTTATTCGCAAAACATTCTAAAAAAAAGGTGTACATACAATGGTGAACAAAACCACACACACAATGAGAAATTAGCACTCACAAGCACATAATGAATATTAAATTATTAAGGTTAATGGTCTGTGAATAAGCATGCGCAAGTAGCATCGCACCTAAATACCGATGACGAATACTCAAGCACGGGTGAGGCGAATGTAACACATGTGGCTCCTCACCTCATGTAAAACATTACCTAAAGAATGAATATACAACCTAAATACACCGACCTGACATCATACCAGCATTCCCCCATCATAGGCTTCATGTTGGCATCTTATTTTAAGCCTTAATCACTTCATTAGGTACACACTACCCAATCCTTGATGGGTAAGCACCTAAAACAGACTCATCCCTAGTTCTCACCTGAGACACTAGAGGTTGGTTCCTAATCCTATTCATTTCCTTGCTCTAGCTGTGAAAGGGGCATACACAAAGATGGTCCACAATAAGCCTATGCCAAAACCTAAACCCCTATTGGCAAGGGTTGCCTATCACAGGATATCGAAACCTAAACCAAGAAATATTACTAATGCAGGTACCCGTATCCTAGCTTAATGGACCAAGATAAACTATCCCATTCCAGTTATCCGGATCTACTAGAATACAAATGAATGAGAAACAATCATGTGATCAAACAAACATCCACATGTTATCAAACATTCCATAATCAACCAATCCAATATAGAGTTATAATATGCAAATGCATGAACAGTTATCATAGTTATTGGATGGCATGTTGTCACACGGTAATCAAAACAAGTAGCATGCACATACGCATAGAAACAAGAAAATAAAACACATACTAATCCCTCACCTGTATCTGATGAGCTAGTCTTTACTCTGTGGTAAACAGAGTCCCTTTGCTTATTTTCCTATGTTGGCTTACCAATTACAATTAAGGTATGAATGTTACTTATGATTGTTTAGTCTCGCTTCCATTAGATCGAAGGTATCCTCATTAGTCTCAAGAACATGTCCTAGGGTCACTTAGTTAAGTCTCATAGTCCATGGTTGAAAATTCAATCAAAACAGGCTTGTTGTAATGAAGTGGTCGATGGAGGGGGTCGATCATGTCAGTTTTATCAACCGCTAAGTATTTCACCTAAATAGATTTCAGTAGCTTACACCTCTGTAGGGTCACTTCTACAGGTGTTTTATGGTGGGTTTAAATCATTGGATAAGATAGAATCCTATTCCCATAGGTTATATGCAAGTATGGTTCATGACATTGAATGTCGGCTTTGCAACCACACGTGCTTACACACTTGGGAGCACATTCTAACCAAACTAATCATTCCAACAGATTTATTATGTCATTTTTGAGGTGTGGGATGATTGATATAGTCCAATTGGTCAATTGGGGTTGAAAATACCAAAAATACACCTTTCTAGAGACCAGGTGGTCGATGACAGCAGAGGCGTTCGATCAACTCAGTTTGGTCGACCACCTTCGTCAATCGCCTTGTACCAGTGAGCTCGAACTGAACTCAATTCATTATGTTCTCCCTGACATAGGGTTAAGGGCTATCCTAGAGGGATTCTAAGCATCTATACAACATTAATGAATATATTCCAATCACAATTAAATGTTATACATCATTATAAAGTCCTATTATTAGTTTTATATCAGTTTATTCATTTGGAAAAGTAGGTCCCACATGATTTGAGAAGTTCATGGGTAGTTAGGAACCAATTAGAACCAAACCCAACTATGTTGGACCCGATCTGGCCCAATTCTGGGCACATGCGGTCAATCGTACAAGGGTGGTTGATCAACTCGATTTTGTTGACCTCCTTGGTCGACCGCCTCTGCTAAACTGGTTTAGAATGGCCTGGTTTTGGTTGGTTCAATTGATTCATTCCACAAAGGGTTCCTATACTACAAGAAAGAGGGTTTTAACTCTTACCTAGTGTTTCATACCCTCCATTGATGATACGGATGCTAGGCTAGTGTTGGCAAGAGAACCTATTATGTGAGAAAAATTCAAATTAGTTCGTATTTTTTGGTGCGTATTTCACAATCCCCCCCCACTAGAAATAATTTCATCCTCTAAATTGGCTTACCTTGTTCTTTGAACAAGTGTGGCTATTTCTCACGAATTTTATCTTCCTTCTCACACGACACTTCATCCTTCTTTCATTGTACTTTGATGTAGACAATGGATCGGCTTCTTAGTTGATGAATCTTCCTATCCCAGATTTCTAGTGGTTCAACTTCATAACTCAAGTCTATATTCATTGCTGAAAGTTCTATATTCAGCACATGTGTAGGGTTGGTGATGTACTTTTTCAGTATTGACACATGAAACACGTATGGACACTAGCAAGAGTGGGAGGTAGAGCTAGTTGGTATGCTACAGCTCCACTTCGGCTAAGTATCTCCTATGGCCCTATGTATCTTGGACATAGATTTCTCTTCTTATCAAATCTTCAAATTCCTTTGAAAGGTGACACTTTCAAGAAGACTTTGTCACCTACTTTAAATTTATGATCTTTGCGATGGAGGTCTACATAGCTCTTCTGTCTTGGTTGAGCAGCTTTAATCCTTTCCCTTATCAGATCAATATTTTCGCACATCTCTTAGACAATGTCTAGTGCAAGGATTCTTCTTTTACCAACTTCATTCCAATATAAGGGAGTTCTGCATATCTTTCCATATAATGCTTCGTAGGTTGCCATCTTGATGGCGGACTGGTAGCTATTGTTATATGTAAACTCCATTAATGAAAGATTTTGATCCCAATTTCCTTTGAAATCCAGAGTGCAAGCTTTAAGCATATCTTCCAATATTGGGATTGTTCTCTTAGACTGTCTATCTGTTTGAGGGTGAAAGACAGTACTAAACTTTAGTTGCATACCCATCATATTCTATAATCCTTCCCAAAACTTGGATGTAAATCTTAGGTCTCGATCAGATACAATACTAGCTAGAACACTGTGTGGGCGGATGACTTGATTGACATACAGTCTTGTGGGCAGATGACTTGATCAACATATAGTCTAGCTAGCTTCTTCATGGAATATTGAGGCTGAACTACAATGAATCTTGTATTTTTAGTAAATCTATCCATAATAACCCAAACTGCATCTACAGAGTGTACTGTCAGTGGTAACCCTGTGACGAAGTCCATGGTAATGTGGTCCCATTTCTATTCTGGTATCTATAATGATTGAAGTTTACCCGATGTTATTTGACATTCCGCTTTGACTTGCTGACATGTCAAACACTTGTATACAAATCGAGCCACATCGACTTTCAAACTTCTTCACTAGAATTCCATCTTCAAATCGTGATACATCTTTGTACTTCTAGGATGCATAGAGTATCGAGATAAATGGGCTTCGATCAGAATCTTCTCCATTAAGTCTTCTGCAGATTCTGGTATGCTTACTCTACCACGATAAAAGATAACTCCATTATTCAGAATGAAATCAGGGTCTTGCTTTCCATTCTCGAGTTTACTCTTCAGTGCACCAAGGTGATGATCCAATGTCGTTACCGCTTCAATCTCTTGCAACAACATCGGTTGTATTTGAAGGGCACCTAGAGTGGCAGTAATGGTTTCAATCATCTCTTCTAATATAGCACTAGCAATGGAGTCTTCAACTATGGGTGGAGGGATGACTTGAGCGTCCGATAGAACGTAATCGCTAGCCTTAGCTTCTTCTTTGCTTATGGCTTCTTTACTGAGGGCATCGACAATTACGTTAACTTTTTCTCGATGATATTGGATATCGCAATCATAGTCCTTCAGTAGCTCTTACCATCTTCTTTGTCTATTATTGAGCTCCTTCTAATTGAATAAGTAGGTGAGACTCTTGTGGTCAGACATTATTTAAAACTTTTTTTTAGTACAGGTGGTGTCTCCATGTCTTGAGCACAAATATCAAAGCAGCTAACTCAAGATCATGAGTTAGATAGTTCTTCTCATACTCCTTTAGTTGTCTAGAGGCATAAGCAATTACTTGACCTTCTTGCATGAGGACACAACTAAGTCCTAGTTTGGATGCATCAGCATACACTATAAGACCTTCTGGTCTAGATAGAATAATCAACACTGGAGCAGAAATCAAATTTTCTTTTAGTAGCTAGAATGCTACTTCACATTTCTCTGACCACATGAAATTGGTTTCCTTCTTTGTGAGCTGTGTTAGAGGAATGGGTATTCTGGAGAAGTCAGTAATAAATCTTCGATAGTATCTACCAATCCAAGAAAGCTTCTAACTTCAGTTACTATCTTCGGAGCTTCCCAGTTAAGTATAGCTTTAACCTTGCTTGGATCTACTGGTATTCTTTCAATAAATATGACATGACCCAAAATGGTAGCTTCTCTCAATCAGAATTCACACTTCTTGAAGTTGGCAAACAGCTTCTATTGTCTAAGTCTTTGCAAGGCTTGGCGAAGGTGTACAACATGATCTTCCACACTCTTCGAGTAGACAAGAATGTCATTGATGAACACAATCATAGAGTGATCTAGGAAATCATGGAACACTCTGTTCATGAGCTCCATAAATGAAGCTGGGGCATTATTTTATCCAAAAGACTTGACTAAGAACTCTTAGTGTCCGTATCGAGTCCTTAAAGCAGTCTTTGAAATGTCACATTTTTTGATCTTCAGTTGATGATATCCTGATCGGAGATCTATCTTAGAGAATATTTGAGCACCTTGGAGCTGATCAAATAGATCATCGATCCTGGGTAGAGGATATTGATTCTTGATAGTAAGCTTGTTCAGTTCACGATAATCGATGCACAAATGGACGCTTTCGTCTTTCTTCTTGACAAATAAGACTAGCGTACCCCAAGGGGATATACTAGGTCTTATAAATCCCTTGTCTAAGAGTTCTTGGAGTTAAACCTTCAGTTCCTTCAACTCAGAGGGCACCATC
Organism: Protea cynaroides; assembly: GCA_028583415.1. Taxonomy (NCBI): domain Eukaryota; kingdom Viridiplantae; phylum Streptophyta; class Magnoliopsida; order Proteales; family Proteaceae; genus Protea; species Protea cynaroides. Next base: position 51,960,149 of record CM053271.1, on the reverse strand, counting down.
CTATAATGGGCTTTAGACACAGGAGCAGCTCCTGCTACTAGATCGATCATAAACTCAGTTACACGATCAGGAGATAAACCAGGTAAATCTTCAAAAATACATTTAGGAACTCATTCACTACATCAATCTGGTCTAGGGTTGGTAACTCTATGGTAGGGTCAATCAAAGATGCTAGGTAACCAATGCAGCCTTGTTACAATAGTTTGTAGGCATGAAATGCAGATACAAATAACTTCTTACCCTTTCTAGGTTTATCTCCAACGAATTCAAAAGCTCTTCCATCAATTGGTTGGAAAAGAATCTTCCTTTCAACACAAAGCATGTTGGCTCGGTGGGTAGAGAGCCAGTCCATGCCTAAGATAGCATCAAAATCTGACATGTTGAGTTGAATCAAATTAACATTCAGATTCTGATCCTTTAGCTGAACATGACATGGTCCATAGTACTTTGTCAGTACTACTTCCAGTCCTAATGGAGTTCGAACAATTAATTCAGATACTAACTGCTTCACAGCCATGGACAGCTTCTTGGCAAACTCATGTGACATGAATGAGTGAGTGACTCCAAAATCAAATAAAATTTGAATCGGGTGATTAGATATCCTAAGAGTGCTTGAATACTAGGGGCTCTTTCTACTTCCTCAACTAATATCACAAATACCTTGCCTTGAGACACCTTGGCAAGTTTTGGGCAGTTAGACTTGATATGACCAATCTACTGACAATTGCAACACTTAATTGGTCCAGAAGGAGTGGTATTTACAGAGGACTTTGTCGCAGTCTTTGTAGTGGCAGTGCTCTTATTCTTAAATTTTTTCTAAAATGGCTTCTTGGCGATCTTTTTATATTCAGTCTGGTAATCCTAAACGGATTTTTGGCCTTGATAGTGACTCAGATATTTTGGCCTGTCACTGAAGCTTCTCGAGAAGTAGTTGTTGAAGAATGCTTCCTTAAACATAGTTTATCTTCCCCTTTTTGTATGTACTTTTCTTTTCTTCTGTTCGGCGAGTGATAGATCAAGTTGTGATCTACACTTTGTTTTGTAACAAACATCATTGTAATAGAGATGTTTGTACATTTAATGCATTATGGTCTTTTTTATAATTTATGCTATTGTCTCAATCAACGAGTGTTTATTACTTATTTTCTTATAAGCTTTTATTTAATCCTAAGTGTTTTGGTTTGATTACTCTGTTAGAAGTTGTGAATGTATGCAAAGTGAACTGCTTTGATACCACTTTTTGTCACACCCAAAACCCTAGCATTTTGGTATAACCATGGTTTCTTCATTGTACAAGTACTATCATACCAAGATCCATTCATAGTCATAACATGTCACAATTCTTCCGTTAATCACAACATAGATTATGAGGATTTCAGAGTGTAAATCAAATAATAACATAATCAAATAACTAAGAACCATCAAACCAAGTCTAATTGTATTATATAAACTTAATAAAGGTTTATCTGTATTCAGACCAAGACATAAATAACATAGTACAAAGTACTGCATACTTAAATAATTTCACGGGTCAAACAACGCCCAGAACAAACAAATAAACAAACTGAAATTTGTCCTAAGTAAAATACTACGAATAAAATCTTCTCTCTCAGATAAAGAAGTCTTCTCTCTTCAAAAACATTATCTTCTAACGATAAAGACAATCATCACATTCATATGAAGGGTCATGCGAATCTTCTTCAGGTTTTTCATCTTCAAACATATCATTTTCGGCTAAGTTATCTGTAAAACATTCTAAAAAAAAGGTAAGGTGTACGTAAAAGGGTGAGCAAAACCATATGCCTAATGAGAAATTAGCACATACAAGTACACAATACATGAAGAAATTATTAAGGTTAATGGTATGTGAATAAGCATGCGCAAGTAGCATCGAACCTAAATACCGATGATGAATACTCAAGCATGAATGAGGCGAAGCAACACACTTGGTTTCTCACCTCATGTGAAATATTATCCAAATAATGAAGACACAACCCAAGTACACAAACATGGCATCATACCAACATTCCCCCATCATAGGCTTTATCCTGGCATCTTATTTTATGCCTTAACCACTTTATTGGGTAAACACCACCCAATCCTTGATGGGTAAGCACATAGAACAGAATCATCCCTAACTTTCACTTGAGACACTAGAGGCTGGTTCCCAACCTTGTTTGTTTCTCTGCTCCAACTACGAAAGGGATTTATCCAAAGTTGGTCAACAATAAACCTATGCCAATACCTAAACCCCTATTAGGAAGGGTTGCCTATTACGGGATATGAAAACCTAAACCAAGAAATATTACTAATGCAGGTACCCGTATCCTAACTTAATGGACCAAGATAAACCCTCCCATTCTAGCTATCCAGATCCACTAGGACACAAGTGAATGAAAAATAATCATGTTATCAAACATTCCATAATGAACCAATCTAATATAGAGTTATAATATGCAAATGCATGAACAGTTATCACAGTTATTGGATGGCATGTTGTCATACAATAATCCAAACAAGTAGCAAGCACATGCACACATAAATAAGAAAATAAAACATGTACTAATCCCTCACCTGTATCTAGTGAGCTAGTCTTTACTTTGTGGTAGACAGAGTCCATTTCCTTGTTTTCCTACGTCGGCTTACCTATTACAATTAAGGTATAAATGTTACTTATCATTGTTTAGTCTCGCTTTCATTAGGTCTAGGGTATCCTCATTAGTCTTAGGAACATGTCCTAGGATCACTTGGTTAAGTCTCACAGTCCATGGTTGAAAATTCAACCAAAACAGGCTTGCTATACTGAGATGGTCGATGGAGGTGGTCGATCAGCTATGGTGGTCGATCATCTCAGTTTTATCAACCACCTAAGTATTTCGGTTTGGATGGATATCAATGGCTTACACCTCTATAGGGTCACTTCTACAGGTATTTTATGATGGGTTTATATCATTGTATAGGATAGAATCCTATTCCCATAGGTTATATGCAAGTATGGTTCATGACATTAAATGTCGACTTTGCAACCACACGTGCTGATACACTTGGGAGCATATTCTAATCAAACCAATCATTTCAACATGTTCATTATGTCATTATTGAGGTGTGGGATGACTAACATAGTCTAATTGATCAATTATTGTTGAAAATACCAAAAATAAACCTCTAAAGACCAGGTGGTTGATGACAGCAGAGGTGGTCGATCAACTCAGTTTAGTCGACCACCCTCGTTGACTGCCTCGTACCAGTGAGCTCAAACTAAACTCATTTCATTTCGTTCTCCCTGATACGGGGTCAAGGGCTCTCCTAGAGGGATTCTAAACATCTGTACAACATTAATGAACATATTCCAATCACAATTGAATGTTATACAACATTATAAAGTCCTACTTTAATGCTTGTATCAATTTATTCATTATCAGCGTAATGGAGCAGTTCTACCTATTCTCCATTAATGGCTTCTTTTGGAAAATTGTTCCAATATGATCAGAGGTTGGGTTTTACCTCATGAGATCATCTAGGGTTCAATCTACATAAGTGAGAATAGTTTCTAAGATTACCTCAATGCTTATGCAAAAAGTTGTTGTGGTGAGAAGCTTGAGGGCGGACCTTTAATGGTAGTTCTTCTTCTTCTCCTTCCTTTAACGTGCTCTAATTCACTCTCTTTCTCCCAAAACATATCAGAGGTTCTAATGTTATCAATTAGGGTTCATAGCGAGTTTATATTAAGGAGTTTATGCAAGAGTTAGAGTTGCACTACAACTCTTCCCTTAAGAGTCCTATTTCTAGTATGAATGTGATGGAAGAGACTTAGAGGTTGTCAATTAACACTCCAACACATTCAAAAGTAGGTCCCATATAATTTGAGACATTCATGGCTAGTTAGGAACCAATTAGAACCAAGCCCAACTAAGTTAGACCTGATCTGGCCCAATTCTAGGCATATGCTGTCGATCGAACAGGCGGTCCTTCAATTTGATTTTGTCGATCTCCTTGGTTAATAGCATGTGCTGAACTAGTTCAGAATGGCCTAGTCTTGGTTGGTTCGACTGATTTATTCCATACAGAGTTCCTACACTGCAAGAAAAAGGGTTTGAACTCTTACCTAGAGTTCAATACACTCAATTGATGATATGGATGCTAGGCTAGAATTGACAGGAGAACCTATTATGTGAGAAAAATTCAAATTAACTCGTATTTTCTGGTGCGGGTTTCACAACTGGACTTTGTCACTGGGCTACCATTGACCCCCAAATCAATTGACACAGTTTGGATTATTGTAGATCGCCTCATGAAGACGGCTCGCTTTATTACAATTCGATCCCAGTATACCATGGAAACATTGGAAAAATTGTATGTAGACAACATAATCAGTCTCCATGGCATACCCGAGAGCATAGTGTCAGACAAAGATCTTCGCTTTACTTTTAAGTTCTGGGAAGGCCTATAGAAAGATATGGGGACAAAGCTAAAGTTTTGTATAGCCTTTCATCCTCAGACCAATGGACAATCAGAGAGGACCATTCAGATCTTGGAGGACATGCTCTGAGCTTGTTCCATCAACTTTAAAGGAGCTTGGGATGTGAAGTTACCACTCATCGAGTTCGCTTACAATAACAGTTACCAGGGTACTATCCAAATGGTCCCGTATGAGGCACTGTATGGTAGGAAATATCGAACACCTCTGTTATGGAACTAAGTTGGGAAAAGAAGGATCGTGGGGCGAGAATTTATGGAAGAGACCTGTCGAGTGGTCGACCAGGTTAAAGAAAGGGTCAAAATAGCTCAAGTACATCAGAAGCACTATACAGTTAATAGGGGCCAAGACCTTGAGTTTATTGTGGGTGATAAGGTGTTTTTAAAAATATCACCTATGAGAGGTTTGAAGTGGTTTGGTCAGAAAGGTAGGTACATGGGACAGTATGAGATATTCGTATGACGCAACAATGTGGCGTACCAGCTCACATTGACACCGTCAATGTCAAGTGTTCATAAAGTATTCCATGTGTCCCTACTAAAGAAGTATATCAGGGATCCATTGCGTATATTGATTGTAGATCCTCCAAGCTTGACAGAGGACTTGACATTTGAGGATGTGTCAGTTAAGTTCACCAGTCAAAAGGTACAACACCTTCAAAATTGAGATATCAACTTTGTTAAGGTAATTTGGAGAAGGTAAGATGTAAAAGAGATCACCTGAGAGGAAGAAAATAAAATGCAGAAGGAATATCCTCCTTTGTTCGACTCAGAAGGTACGTGTAAATTTCGAGGGTAAAATTTCTTTTAAGGATGGGGGAGTTGTAGGATCCATATGTGTAAATTTTGATGATGAAATTTATTTTAGGGGTGGAGGAGTTGTAAGACCCACACTCCGTGAACCTATTCTAATATAGGTTATCGTGTCTTGACAGGTCTTCCTATCATAACCGGGTCAGAGAGACGATATGATGACGACCCGTGGCTTCAGGTATGAAAAAGGACCTATCCCTTACTATCCGGTCTGACTATCTAGTCTGACATCTGGCACCATATATGTGCCACCGGACAATGTTTGTGACATCTGGTTGAGTATGTTTGATAGCACAGGCTGTGCCACTGGACATGCTACTGGACAACCCTGAATGAACTTTAAAATTAGGTAAGTTTTCTAATTTTGTGTAGACTCTTTCCCTAACAATAGGAAGTTAAACCCCATATAAAATCTACTTCTCTTCGTTCTCCCTCATTCCACAACCCTAGAGAATCGAGAGAGATTAAGAGAGAGCTGTGGGGAACAAGAGGAGATTGTAAAGAAAAGTAGCCATCTGAAGAAGGTGCTCACCGTGGTTCTATCAATGCTATACAAAACCTACGGTAAGACTCTTATCCTTGTAGAGGATGGGCTAGGTTGTGCAAGGGATTGAGATCATGGTCAGGTTTGGCCAATGATCAATGCATTGATGGATCAAGGATTTGTACCATGATCCGTTGATGGTTGAATCCCCTAAGTAGGAAGCCTTGTTTATTGGGGTGTTAATGATGACCAAACTCTAATGAATATTAACCATAGAATGGTTTAGGAGAAACCCTAAAACCAGTCAAAGAATAGACTATGGAAAAGGTTAGACAAAAGGACACTCGGACCCTGTTCGGTTGCACATCTGGTGACACCGGACAAACCTCCAAACATATTCAGGAAGTCTCTGGAAGTTGTCAGGGGGGATGTTCGGTCGGACATCTGTTCTTAGACAATCGATCGGATATGCTAACAGAGAGGTCCAGAATCTGTCTGGTCTGGCGGTCTGATTTGACATCGGGTACCATATATATGCGATAGGATATTGTCTGTGAGACTATTCTGTTAGTCTGAAAATGGTTTCGATCAGTTTAAAACTTACCTAATGGACTCTAATCAAACCCTATTGCTATCTAGGACTGGTGAGTGACCAAGGATAGTCTCTACGACTCAGAGGGAACCTGCTATCACACATTAGGTGAGGGACAAGACCCAAACTAAATAACTAATATAGTAAACCACTCTGCTTGATGTTGTTGCATAATGACTGTGCATATACCATGTCATCTCTTTATTATGCTATTACTTATTCTTGTATATTATTATTGCTAGGATTTGATGATAGACAAGTGGTTATATTTTCATTGGTGTGTGGAGTGGAAAGGGGTTATGTGAGAACAATGGACTAAAAATTTCTTTTAAGCCCTTGGGTTTTCCTAAGAACATGTACACCATTTGCTTTCGCCTTTGATCTTGTCTACCCACGTTGATGGACGGTAAAGTTTTGCAGTCACCACCTAGATTAAGGTCTAGGACCTCAAATATAGTCTCATCATAAGATAAGACTTCTATTGACTCATGATCTAATATATCAGCTTTGGCCTATCAGAGAATGGGTAAGCGTTCAAACTACAGTTTGGGAAGGTGTTAGGCATCCAAAGCTGCTCGATCCGAAAATCGACCTCCTATGTGATCTACTTTCCTTAAACTCTATGGTTCTGATGTTCATGATCAATGGATGATAACTAAGGCTCATTGGGGATCCTATATGAAGTTGCTAAGTTCTTTTAACCTAGGGTTTAGCCAAACATTTTCTAAAAATGAATAAACAAAATAATGTACAATGAACCCAATTGAAGATGGTTTGGTAACGGACTAAATCTGAGACATCTATCTCAAACTGCCTGCCTATTTCATCCTGAAAATTAAATCAATAACATAGTTTGAACGGATTATGATTGAAGTTTATGGATGTGATTTATGCTTAAGGTTTATAAGATTGAATTGTTCAAGTTGAAGTTTATGCTTGATAGATGATTGAGGTTAAATCTAGATAGCATATGGGATTGAAGTGAATATGGATAATGGATGTGGACATGGATAGTGGATATGGAGAACCTAAGAAGACTAAGATTTGGCACCGTACTTGGAGAGGTCCTCCAAGTTGCCTATGTATTCCAAAGGTCCTGAAAATCAAGTACAACGTAGTTTGAAAAGATGGATTTTGGATAGATATGGATATGAATGATGATAGATATGGATAACGTAATGGAATAAGAATGCATACTTGCAAGTAGAAACCTTGCCAAGCAAAGAGGTATGCACTCACAAGCATGACTTTGGAACAGATAAACCTCTCTAAGCAAAGAGGTGATCCTGCCGAAGCCAAGGGATAAAAGCAAAGGGATAAGGTAAGTGATCCTACCAAGCAAGATGATAGTCCCACCAAAGCAAGGGGATTGGTATTTGTAAGCGAAACCTCTCCAAGCAAAGAGGTATGTACTCACAAATACGATTAGGTAAATTATCCTGCCAAGCAAGAGGATAATCCCGCCAAAACAAGGGGACAAGTAAATGATCATGTAAAGTAAGAGGATAGTCCCGCCAAAGCAAGGGGACGAGTAAATGATCCTGCAAAGCAAGAGGATGATCCCGCCATGCAAAGGGATGCCACTAGAATAGGATGTGGATCCGTGTTTGAGAATCTCTCCAAACTGCCTATATATCGTAAGGTGTTGCCCTAAGAATCAGGATCTGCGTAGTTTGAAATGTAGATTCATTCATTGAGTACAAGAGTGTGTGCTCATATGGCAGAGTGATGATCTTAGATGCTCTATGGCTGGATTCACATCACACCTATCTAGGTCTCTGTACCCTAGAGAAGATGAGCTAAGAGGTAGGGGTCGTCCTAAAGCTATCCTTGACCTAAAACACTAATTTTGGAATGTGTTGGGTTAGGCTCCATGATTCTTGATTAAGATTTTTATTATTTCTATTTTTACCCTTATCGTAAATATGGGTGCCTACATGCATGTCCCCACACCTAAGAATGTCTTCTATCAGTGTACATGCATGGCAGTTCGACTAGGATATTGCAGAAAGTAAATTTATGCTAATAATAAATATCATTCAAGTATGGCAAGAAACAATAATATGTATCATCTTCATATATAACAAGAAAGCATATGAATAAGCATAGCAGCAAACATGTGAACAAGCATAGTAGCGAGCATGTGAATGTTAAAATGAAAGACATATCAAAATGGCATCTCATGTATCATTTCCAAACAAAATGTGTCTCAGTGTGCATCAGACTAGATATTCTAGACCTATGGTTGAGATCTAATATGAATCTTTCAATGTATCAAAATCAGATTAATTTATCTCCTCAACAATGTGTCAAGATCAAACCCTTAATCTAACGGGCCAGATCTTTTCAAAATATTATCCTTATGATCAACAACTCATATTTCATCAAAACAGTCAAGATCAATGGCTCAGATTTCACATCAAGTTATATTTATGAACAATGGTTCATATCTCATCAAAACAACCAAGATCAACGGTTCAACTGTATCATATCATCCATAATGACAACAATGGATCAGACTCATCCAAATCACTCATGATCATAATCCAATGGTTAAAATTCATTTAAAATACTCAAAACCAAGACCCTATGGTTCAAATTCCTCTAAGACACTCATAATCAATATCCAATGGTCAAACTCATCTAAATCACATATAATGTCAATCCAACGGTTCAATAACACCCTAACGGTTTAGATCACTCAAAATGACAATCCAACCATTTAGATTCATTTAAATCACTCTTAAAGATAATCCAATGGTTCAGATCACTCAAAATAACAAACCAACTACTCAAATTCATTTAAATCTCTCTTAAAGATAATCTAATCGTTCAGATTCATTTAAATCTCTCTTAAAGACAATCTAACAGTTTAGATTACTTAAAATCACATCATCATGTCATCCAATGGATGGCCAAGATTAAATCACTTAAAATCCCAAGATCAATGGCCAAATTAAATCACTTAAAATATCCCAAGATCAATGGCCAAAATTAAATCACTTAAAATCCCAAGATCAATGGCCATAATAAAATCACTTAAAATCCCAAGATCAATGGCCATAATAAAATTCATGATCAGATGGCCATAAATCAATCACATTAAAAATTTATGCAATGACTAGGTTTTCCTCCTATTAAAATATCTAAATCAATGGTCATATTTTATTCACATTAAATTTCCTATCTATGGCCATGTTTTACCTCATTGAAATATTAAGATCAAAAGTTCTCAGCAAGCATTAGACAGATACGATCAATGGTTCAAAATAACATTAAATAGTCATGATCAGTGGTTTAATTTCACGCATCAATACCAAGAAATAAAATCCAATAATGCCTCATTGCATCAAAAATCTCACAACTATGATTCACATCAATAAAGAGAGAGAATGGGTGATAATAGATTTCGGCCAGGTACATGTACGGCTACAGAATTGGTTCGGTTATGATGGGGGTAGGTTGGTCGCTGCAGATGTCCAGCATTTGGGATTGGTAAGAGAGTGTTGTAGATATTGGTAAGGTGAAAGGAAACTTGCTGGAGTGAATATCAGGTCTGAAACAGGTAAGGGGTTTGAAGTTGTAGAGAGGAGATTGACGATCATATCTGTTGATCATATGGAGGGTGAAGCACGGGGTTCTAGAGTTTGGTACAGGAGACCGTGAGATGGCTTATCGATTGCTGGTCAGTGTGTTTCGGCTCTGGGTGCATGTGGCAGATCGTTGGATGAAGATAGGTATATGCATGTGGCGGTTGATGGGGATCTGTGATGGAGATAGTGGTGCAGCTCACTGCTAGCTTGGCCAAGTGGCGGTGATTTGTTACATTCACCTGCAATTTATGTGGGGCATCTCTTTGGTTTACTTCTGGTCTCACTATCTGTGCATATTTCGTTGTGATTCTTTGACATTCTTTGAGAATTTTTTGGTTTAGGGTTTCTAAATCCTAATAATTTTTTTTTTTTTTTTTTGACATTCTTTTGTTCATCATTCTTGAAATTCTTTTCTTGGTTCTTGAATATAATGGCTTCCACTTCTGCTGCTCTGATCTCCTCCTCTGGGAACTCTACTTCCACTGGCACCACATTTCCTTCACCGCTACTACTGTACCCCTCCGATAACCTGGGTCATATTCTGGTCACTCATCCCCTTGATAGTACTAACTATTCTGCTTGGAAAAGGGTAATGCAAGTAGCCCTGGGGGCTAAAAACAAATACTCCTTTGTAGATGGTACTCTTCCTCGCCTTACAGATCCAACATCGGCAGCAGCATGGGACCAATGTGATAGCATGGTCAGATCTTGGATTTATAACAGTCTCATCAAAGAACTTCATGCAAGTGTTGTCTATGCTGATACTGCGCGTGCTCTGTGGCTTGACCTTGAAAGTAGTTATGCTCAAAGCAATGGTCCAAGGGTATATGAGTTGAAGAAGTGAATTTCATTACTGCGCCAGGACAATATGTGGGTTTCAGGTTATTTTTCCTCTCTGAAAGTTCTCTGGGGCGAATTACGTTCTCAATGTGTCTTACCAGAGTGTGTATGTGGCTCTATGCCTAAAATCCTCGAACAATTGGAAACGGAGCATGTTTACCAGTTTCTAATGGGGCTTAATGAGGTCTTTGGCACTGTTCGTACTCAAATTCTGGCGATGGAGCCATTGCCTGCTACTAGCAAAGCATACTCTCTGGTACTTCAGGAGGAATGTCAACAAGGAATCTATGTTCAACAAATCAGTTTAGATGATGTTGTCTGTGCTGTTAACAGAGGCAATGAAAGTATCTCCAAAGGCTCTGGTTCTCTGTCTCGCAGTTCTGGTTCTTTCTCTGACTTTCGCAACTCCGGTCGACGTCCTCAGTGCACTCACTGTAACAAGTTTTGTTATATAAAGGAAACTTGTTATGAGATTCACGAGTTTCCTCTATCTCGTCGGCCTCCCAGATATAATCGACCCTCTCTTCAGTTGCATATGGCCTTTGATGGTTCTCAGGATAACTCTCTAGTTATTGATACAGGTCTGGTTACTGATACAATTCGGCCAGATGATATGGTTCCCTCTCATGACACTGCACATTCAGGTTCTCCACTCACTGGTTCACCACTTCCTCCACTTACCTCCACCCAGTACCAACAACTCATGGCATTTTTAAATGGTTCATCTCCCATGGCCAACTTTGTAGGTATGCAACTTTGTCTGTCTACTAATTGTCCTGCTTCTTCTAACACCTGGATCATTGATTCAGGGGCATCTCATCATTTCTCCTACTTTGCCTTTTCAAACTCTTAGTCTGTTTCATCCCTTACACATCCTCCTGTTATGCTTCCCGATGGCAGTAAGTATCCGATTGAGAGTGTTGGAAATCATCAACTCTCTTCACATATTCAATTACAAAATGTTTTTCAAATCCCTAAATTCACATTTAATCTCATTTCAGTCAGTCAACTTACCCAGTCTTTGCATTGCTCAGTCACTTTCTTTCCTACTTTTTGTGTGTTTCAGGACTTGTCCATGAGGATGGTGACTGGGGTGGGACTGCTGCGTGATGGACTGTACCACTATGAGTTTTCTACCTCTGCTTCGGTTGTGCTATCTGTTTCCTCCCATATCTGGCATTACCGGTTAGGTCACCCCTCCCCTCATTCTGTACACCCTTCTAATCTACCTTGTTATAAAGGGTTTTGTGATGTAAGCCCATTGGCCAAACATACTAGGTCTCCCTTTCCCTCTAGTACATCTTATACTACTGCTCCACTTGAGGTTCTTCATTGTGATATATGGGGTCCCTATTCGACTGCATCACATATAGGCTGTAGTTACTTTCTTACAGTAGTAGATGATTTTACTCGCACTACATGGGTATGTTTGATGAAATTTAAGTCTAAAATTTTCATCATTTTTTCAACATTTTTTCTATGATACACAATCAGTTTCCTACTTCCGTGAAATGTATTAGGTCTGATAATGGAGCTGAATTTCTATCCTCAGCTTTTCAAAATTTACTTCATACTGTAGGTATTAATCATCAACGAACATGTGTATACCCCTCAACAGAACAGTGTGGTGGAGTGAAAACACCATCACCTTCTTCAAGTTGCTCGCTCATTAAGATTCCAAGCTCACATACAGTTAAAATTATAGGGAGAATATATTCTCACTGCTTGTTACCTTGTAAATAGATTACTCACACCTTTACTGTCAAGCAAATCTCCTTATGAGTTGTTATTTCATAAACCTCCAACATATACTCACTTTAGGACATTTGGCTCTTTATGTTATGCTTGGAATTCTTCTCATCACAAGCATTATTTTTCTTCAAGATCCATACCCTGTATTTTTGTAAGATACCCTAGATACCCTACACGTCAGAAAGCATACAAAGTGTATGATTTGGCATCTCATACTATTTTCACAAGTAGGGATATTCAGTTTTTTGAACATATATTTCCGTTTAAAGAGCCTACTCGTATTCCTAACCCTGTTTCTGACTCTTCTCCTATTTCGGTTTCACCTCACCCAGTTGATGTTTTATTTGATCCTCAATATGTGTCATCAACTGCACCATCATCCTTTGATAATAGTGCAGGTCCCACCATAAATTCTAATGTCCATGACATTATACCTACTTGTACCAAATCTGATCCTGTATCTCTTATTAGAGAATCTAGTAGTGCATTCTCTGATAATGGCCCTGTTCTTGAACCGGTTCCCCCATCACCTCATATTATTGTACCTGCCCAGCCTTTTTGTCGTTCCACTCACTTCTCTAAGCCCAACACACAACTAAGAGACTATGTGTGTATTTCAGTCATACAACAGTACCCCACAGCAACATCTTCTTCTACAGGTATTTTTTATCCTATCCAAAATCAGCTAGGCTGAATGTCTAATTTTGCTTACAGAACTCTTGTTTCATATTTATGTTCTGATGTTGAACTTCATACATTCACTCAAGCTAGTAAATTTCCTGAGTGGAGGCAAGCTATGGAAGATGAAATGGGTTCTTGACTTTCTAATCATACTTGGACTGTTGGGCCCTTACCCCGGGTAAACGGGCCATTGGCTGTAAGTGGATTTACAAAATTAAAAGACATGCGGATGGGACAATTGAACGAAATAAAGCCCGCCTAGTGGCCAAGGGCTTTACTCAATTGGAGGGCCTAGACTTTCATGAGACATTTGCCCCCGTGGCTAAATTAGTGACTGTACGGTGTCTCATTGCTCTTGCTACACATCATCATTGGCCATTTTATCAATTAGATGTAAAGAATGCCTTCCTCCATGGTGACCTTGATAAGGAGGTGTTTATGATGCCTCCACCCGGTTATACTATTGATGGGCTGCCTATAGCTTTGGACATGGTTTGCCATCTTCGAAAGTCCCTATATGGCCTTAAACAAGCGTCTTGCCAATGGAATCGAAAATTTGTGGATGCTGTTTTACTAATGGGTTTTGTACAGTCAACAGCTGATGCCTCTCTCTTTACATACTCCAATGGGCCTGTTCGCACTATTCTCCTAGTCTATGTTGATGATATCATCACCGGCACTACTGAGGCCCATATTACTGCCACTAAAGCCCATCTTCATAATTGTTTTCATGTTAAGGATTTGGGCCTACTGACATACTTTCTTGGCATTGAAGTAGTCTCCATAGCATCTGGGCTGCTTCTCACACAACAGAAATATGCCTTAGACATAGTAAAGGACTCTGGGCTCCTTACTAGTAAACCTAGCCCATTTTCGATGGAGCAAAATTTGAGATTGGATAAAGACACAGGCCCATTACTGGCAGGCCCAACGGTTTATAGATTGTTAGTGGGTAGACTAATCTACCTAACCTTGACCGGGCCTAATCCTTGCTTTGTTGTTCATATATTAAGTCAATTTATGCACAAACCACAAGATCATCATCTTCAAGCAGCCATTAGGGTAGTTCGATATATTCAAGGGACACTTTCCCTTGGGATTTTTTTTTTTTGGGTAGATAGATATCATTTATTAGAGAAAACCCAAGGAAAACAATACAACCTGCTAGGCAGGACACGGCACAAGGCCCAAACACAAAAAAAGGACTATACAAGAAGAATAGGACCCAATTACACCAACACTGACCTATGGCCTAGTGAACATCAATGCTCCAGTTGATGACTAGCAAAACCTCCGGAGGGTTTTTGGGCCCATGGAATTTAATAGTAGTAATTTTCTCTTGGACCCCTTGAATGATATCATATGCTAACTCCTCCTTTGTCTTCTTCTTAGCAGAGAAAATCCTTGCATTTCGCTCCTTCCAAATATTGTATACCATTGCATTAAACACTATTTTTGGGACACATGATATGTCATTACCTCAACTGGTGGTGATGGCTAGTCGGGCCACTTCAATATCATAGGTAGCCGGCTTCTTCACTCTTTGATAGCATCGCTCCATGCAAGCTTCCCATATGAAGGTGGAAAATTCACATTCGAAGAACAGGTAATTTTTGTTGTCACTCTCATTCTCACATAACAGGCATTGGGAAGGAATCACTATATTTCTGATTTGTAGCTGGTCAGCTGTTGGGAGAGCATCCCAACACACCCTCCAAGAGACGAAGGAGTGTTTTGGAATATTTGTTGGAAACCAAATAGCTTTTGCCCACTGCACTATGGTACCTCGGTTTCTGCCCGATTCCCAGGCTTCCTTAATTGAAAACCCTCTTCTAGATCCATCAGCTGTTTTCCAATGAATAGTATCTACTATCCCCGTCGGCTGCCATTGGAAGAGATTTAATTCCTCCCAAATGGTTCGAAAACTTTGCAAGTCCCTATTAGGGCATTCCTTTCAAGAGTCTCCATCCCAAAAATCACTTACTTTGGCCATTTTTAACTCCAAGGGTATGTAAAGCTCTGCATTTTGAATCCTGTTCCAAAAAGCTTCTCCTCCTAACCATGGGTCAAGCAAAAAATAAGTATCCTCCCCTGAGCCCAAGGAGTACTCTACTCTCCTTTTCATCCTGTCTCTATGATTTAATAGATTTCGCCAAATCCAGGAGAAGTTCTTAGAAGATTTCACTGTCCAAATCGATTCTTGTTTGATATACTTCCTTTTAATCCACTGAACCCACATATTCTTTTTGTCCGTAATTATATTTCAAAGATGTTTCATAACTCCAGCATCACACATATCCTTCACTCTTCTGATGCCAAGGCCCCCTTCCTTTCTTGGAAGGCAAATTTTGGACCAGCTAACATAGTGGATTTTCTTCTTGAAATCTAGGCCTGACCATAGAAATTTTACCAGCAGGGATTCAATATTTATACATGTTTTCCTTGGGAGACCAAAGAGACCTACCCAATAGAAATAAGAACCTTGAAGGACTGAAGATATGAGTTGCAAACGACCAGCATAAGATAGAAATCTAGATTTCTACCCTTCAATTCTTGATCTAATCTTCTGAATAATAGACTCACAGTCCCTCGTAGATAAACTAGCTTGCACCAGAGGGGTACCCAAATAAGAGATGGGGAGAGTGCCTTCTGGGAATCCAGAGGCAGAAATAATCTGATCTCTAACATTAGCAATTCCCCCAGTAATATAGAAGATTTTGAATGATTCACCACAAGCCCTAAAAATCTTGAGAATATTTGGAGAATATCACGGATTCCAGTAATAGATCTACACTCCACCTTTGCAAAAAATCATGAGATCATCTGCGAACATAAGATGCGAAAGAGAAGTAGCCTTGCATCTATGGGGAATAGTAATAGCTTTCCGTCTGACCGCATCATCCAACAAAATAGATAATGGTTCCATACATAAAGTGAATAGATAAGGAGATAAAGGATCCCCCGGCCTTATCCCCCTAAGACCTCTGAAGTAGCCTGCTTTCCCTTGGGATTCATATGCTCTCTAATAATACTCCTGTTATTACGTGCTATTCCAAATCAGATTGGGTCAGCTATCCTTTTACTAGAAGATCTACCACGGGCTACATTGTGTTATTTGGGTCTAGTCCAATATCATGGAAAACCAAGAAGCAACCAACGGTGTCCAGATCTTCAGCCGAAGCTAAGTATCATGCCCTTGCAATGCTTACGCGTGAACTAAATTGGCTCAAGTGTCTCTTTCATGATTTGGGGTTTTCACACGTTTCCTATGCCGGTCTACTATGACAATCAGCTATTCATATCTCTACCAACCCCATATTTCATGAGCGCACAAAGCACATAGAAGTGAACTGTCACTTCATTAGAGAGAAAATTCTAATTAAAGTGATCCAACCGTTCCATATTTGATCCGAGTTTCAACGTGCTGATCTCTTAACCAAGGCTTTGGACCAAGGACCCTTGTCATTTCTCATCGACGAGCTTGGATTATGGCTTTGCCCTTCATCAGCTTGAGGGGGCGTATTAAACATGTGTATTTATATGTAATTTTCTGTTTTACCCTTAGTGAGTTGTAGGCTATGAATAAACCTTTATGTACAGTTTTCTCATATATGGAAAATCTCAGAACTCAGTTCGAGTTTCTCTCACTGAACCATGTCATGACAGGATTGAAGATGGTAAGATGGTGAGATGGTGGTCGGTGTGCATGGGTGTGAGAGAAGAGATTGATTATTAAGCTGATTTAAAAGCGAAAAGAAAAACTGAGACAGTGATTGGATTTATGTTATTAAAAGTTTAAAACTAGACTGACAAAGTCGATGGTAATGAAATAACAAACTGGAATAAAGAAAACCAAAGAAACAAAACCATAAAAGAAATATGAAGTGCAGATCACAAGAGACAACGGTGACACATATGAGGACCTTCAGAAATTAATATTAAAAAATAAATAAATAAATAAAACAACTAGATTAGGATCCTAATGATAAACAAGAAGAAAAAAAAGAAAGAACTAAACTAACATGTGTTAGCAGTAAACGTTCCTCAAAAAGACAAAAAATAATGAACCACCGATTAGTAAGCAACTTATAACCTGAGACATAATATCAATGCACTAAACCAAATAAACAGAGAGAGATCAACCATAACGAATTAAACCGACATAATAATTAACCCAAAGAGAATCGATAAGAAAAATTACTAACAATATTCTAGCTGGTCAACTGTTGAACATATTGAAACTGAAGAGATTGATATGGAGACATGAAGATTGAGTTTAAATGTTTCTCACCTTATCTCAATGTCTAGGAGATAGGTTATATTTATATAAAATATGGTGTGTACAATCCTTGTTATTAGAATTCAAATTTTGAATTTGAATTCCTATAACTTATGTAACTTATTTACAATGAATTCCTATAACTTATGTAACTAATTTACAATCCTAACTCTCCTTTATAACATGTCCCTATAATTTGGATAATTGATTTATATCTCACCGAATATTTGAATTTTGAATGATAACTGGTTATTCAAATATTTGAATTTTAAATCTTGAATTCAATAGAGAGGAATATCCTTAACATCCCCCCTCAAGTTGGAGAGGGTCTGTGACAAATCTTCAACTTGTCACGTAAATGAACAAACCGAACATGAGACAATGGCTTTCTGAGAATATCGGCTATTTGATCATGTGTTGAGATGAAGCGAACTTCAATGAACTTTTGTGCAACAAGCTGACGAACATAGTGGAAGTCCACTTCAATGTGTTTCGTTCTTGCATGGAACACATGATTTGCTGTCATGTAGGTAGCTCCCAAGTTATCGCACCATAGAACTAGTGGTTTAGCAAGCTTGACACCTAGTTCACGCAAAAGGGATTGAAGCCATTGTAGTTCTGTAGTCGTGTTTGCTAGGGCTCGATACTCAGCTTCAGTTGATGAGCGGGCTAGTGTCGGTTGCTTTCGTGCACTCTATGATATGAGATTTGGTCCGAGAAAAACAGCATTGCCTCCTGTGGAACGACGATCATCGACACAGTCAGCCCAATCAGAATCACTCTAGGCAAAGAGCTGGTCACATGAGCCTTGAGAGATCAATAAGCCTTTGCTATAGGTGTCCTTTAGGTAACGCAGAATGCGTTTGACAGCTTGCCAATGAACATCTGTTGGTGCTTTCAAGACCTGACATACCTTGTTAACTGCAAAGGATATATCAGGTCGAGTTAGAGTTGCATACTTTAGTGCACCGACAGTGCTACGGTATTTTGTAGCATCGAATAGTGGAACACCATCGGTTAGGGATAGCCTGGTAGAAGAAGCCATAGGGGACTGAATAGGTTTAACACCCTCCATCGAAGTTTTTGCTAGCAAATTCAAAATATATTTCTGCTGTGAAAGAATGATGCCAGCCTTTGTAGGAATGACTTCGATACCCAAGAAGTAATTAAGGTGGCCAAGGTCTCTTACTGCGAATTCCTTACTCAAGGAGATGACCACTTTATCCAAAATAGAGGCATCGGAGCCCGTAAGGACTATGTCATCAACATATATCAGAATGTGTATGAAGCTGTTGCCATTTTTGTAAATGAAAAGTGATGTATTAGTTTTGGAGCCCTCAAAACCCAATGACACTAAGAATGTACTGAGACGATTGAACCAGAATCGAGGTGCCTGTTTGAGCCCATATAAAAACTTGTGAAGCTTGCAAATGTGATTTGGTCTTGTAGCATCCACAAAGCCATTAGGTTGGGACATGTACACATCCTCAGAAAGAGTGCCATGTAAAAAAGCATTGCTGACATCCAATTGTCTCAAGACCCATTTATTACAGGTAGCAATTGCCAACACCATGCGAACGGTTGTGGGTTTAACGACAGGACTAAAAGTCTCTGTGTAGTTGATACCTTCCTGTTGATTAAACCCCTTAGCCACAAGCCTGGCCTTACAGCGTTCAATGCTTCCATCGGCCTTTCTTTTAATTCGAAAAATCCACTTAGATCCGACCACATTTTGGTTGGGTGAGGGAGGAATCAAGCTCCATGTTTGATTCTGTAATAGTGCATTGAACTCTGTCATCATTGCCTCACGCCAATGTGTATTTTTGTTTGCTTCAGTGAAAGTAGCAGGATCAATCTCAGACTGAGACAGATGGGCAAATGGAAGAGGATATCGGGTAGAGGGTTTTGGGTGAGCTCGCAACTCCATGTGATGTGTGCGACGAGGAGGAACATGTGGCAGTTGGATGAGTGCGTCATTTGTAGTAGAACTGCCTGCATCATAAGTAGGAACCAAAGCTTGTAGGGGGTTGGGTGCGTTAGTGCAATTAGTATTATTGGGAATTAAACAAAGAGATTCAGATGGGGAAGGGGGAGGGGAGGGTGGTGGTAATTGTGGTAAAGGTGGGTGAGCTGGTGGAACCGTCCTAGGATTGCTAAAGGATGAAGTTGAGAAAGAAGGAAGGGATATTGTGAGCCATGGTGTAGAAGAAGAAGAAGATGAATGGGGGGTAGAAGGCATGGCAAGAGGGAAAGAATCCTCAATGAAGTTGGCATGTCTAGCAATGTAAAATCTATTGGATTTAAGATCCAAGCAACGATAGCCCAAATGAAGAGGACTATAACCTAAAAAGAGACATGGCACAGTACGAAAATTGAATTTTGATGAGTTATATGGTCTGAGTAGGGTATAAACTGTACATCCGAAAACCTTAAAAAAGTTGTAATCGGGTTTTTGTTGGTATAGTTTTTCCAAAGGTGAAAGGTTTTGTAAAACCGGAGTGGAAAATCGATTTATGAGAAATGTAGAAGTTTGAAAAGCATAATCCCAGTAGTGAAGAGGTATGGAGGCATGGGCTAAGAGAGTCAGACCCGTATCTACAATGTGTCGAATTTTGCGTTCCGCAGCGTCATTTTGCTCATGTGTATGAGGACAGGCAACCCGATGCAAAATGCCACATGATTTTAGATAGGTATTTAATTTCTGAAACTCTCCCCCCCCCCCCCCAATCAGATTGTAATGCTTTAATAGATGTTGAAAATTGATTTTCTACCAACTTCTTAAACATTTCAAATATATTCGGTACAGAAGAACGATTGTGTAATGGATAATACCATGTGAACTTGGAGAAATCATCAACAAAAATAATAAAATAACGACAACTAGTAGATGAAAGTTCAGGAGCAGGACCCCATACATCGATAAAAATTAACTGGAGAGGTGCAGTACTAATAGAACCTGTAGGGGGTAGGGGAAATTTATGTGCTTTGCCCATGTAACAGGCCTGGCATTTATTTATTTGTGAGGAGGAAGATGATAGGTGGTGAGAAAAAATGATATTCTTAACAATGCGAGGATGAGGGTGTCCTAGCCACGCATGCCAGTGATCGGCTGTAATAGAAGTAGAACTAGAGGCTGTGAAGGCCGAAGGAGTGACAAACCTTCTGAGTTGTGGAATTTGGTAGAGTCCATCCTTAAGCGTTCCCCGGAGCAGCTCCTTGTGGGTCACCTGATCCTTAACAACAAAGAAATAAGGATGAAATTGGAAATAACAATTATTATCTTTTGTGAAATAGTGGACAGATAAAAGATTTTTGGTTATGGAGGGAACATGAAGAATGTTAGAGAAATGGAAAGAAGCATTGAGAGAAGAAGAAAAAGTAGAATTCCCAATATTACTAATACACAAACCAACACCATTTCCTACTCGTAGGGAGTCCATACCAGTGTACTTGTGAGAGATGTGCAGGTTGTTCAAATCCGGAGTAATATGATGTGTCGCAGCTGTGTCGGGGAACCATGCCGACAAGGTGTCAGGAGGTATGGGAAGTAAACCCGCCATATTTGCAGAAGCATTACCACTTGGTTGATTTGGATTACCAGAGTATCGATAATAGCATTTGGACGCTGTGTGATTCGAACGATTACAAATCTGGCATTGTTGTTTTTTACCAGATTTGTTATAGTGTATACGCCGAGAGGATGAAGACATGGTCGAATGGGACATGTGCTGCGGAGCATGGTGAGATGGTGGGAAATTATGATTTGATGAAGATATGGTACGGAGGTTGGCTGACATAATTGATTGGGCAGTGTGGAGCCTCATTTCATGACTTAGAAGAAGTCAGTGAAGTGTGTGAAAGGGTAGAGCCTCTGTTTTGTTGCCAAGGCTGCGATTATATCACTATAATCTGGGCCGAGATTACGAAAAACAATAGCATTCAGTTCTTCATCTGATAGAGGTCGATTGGAGGCAGCAAGTTGATCGGAGAGATACTTAACTTCTCGAAGATATTCAAAAATTGATTTGTTCCTTTTAGAGGTGCTTTGCAGTTGCATATGAATTTGCAACACACTCGTATGAGAAAGTGTGCCAAAGGCTGATTGTAGTGCATTCCAAATTGAGGCAAAGGTGGAGAAACCGACCACATAGGAAAGAATCTAAAGAGAGAGTGAACTAATCAACCAGCTGAGGACTAGTTGATCCTTGCGGTTCCAGTCATTGTATGCGATATGCATCTCAGTTGCAGTGGCTTCAGGTATGATGAAAGTGGATGATGTCGTTGTTGCTGGATTAGGTGGGCAAGGTGTGGTGTCATCGATGAACCCAATAAGATCATAGCTGCGCAATAAGGGAAGCAATTGGGTTTTCCAGAGAAGGAAATTTTCAACAGTTAGTTTGAGGGAGAGGTGATGATGGACATTAGATGGAGAAGGAGCATTAGAAGGGACCGAAGAGAGAGAGATAAAAGTCATTGCAGGATCGGTAGCCTGGTCGTCTGATACCATATTGAAACTGAAGAGATTGACATGGAGACAAGAAGATTGAGTTTAAATGTTTCTCACCTTATCTCAATGTCTAGGAGATAGGTTATATTTATATATGGTGTGTACAATCCTTGTTATTAGAATTCAAATTTTGAATTTGAATTCCTATAACTTATGTAATTTATTTAAAATGAATTCCTATAACTTATGTAACTGATTTATAATCCTAACTCTCCTTTATAACATGTCCCTATAATTTGGATAATTGATTTATATCTCACCAAATATTTGAATTTTGAATCATAACTGATTATTCAAATATTTGAATTTTAAATCCTGAATTCAATGGAGAGGAATATCCTTAACAGAACAAACCAAACCACTAGCAGATTCGAACAACAATAGGAGAGATAAATAAGGGTGTTAAGATGAGAGGAGTACCTGAACAGCTTCCGGAAATACAAGCCACAAGCCGCCGTGCTGAACTTGATTGATGAAGAGAAGACTTGGGAGCACCGAAGCAATACGGTTGCGGCTAAGAGGAAACGTCAAAACTTGCCGCTCCCTCTTCTTCTTTTTCTGCTTCTCTCCAAGAACTCCCTTGACTCTCTCTCTTTCTCCCATAAATCCCTCCGGCTCTCTCCCTTCTCTCAATCGGCACGCTCTCCTAAAATCTCCAGTTTCTTTCCCTCTTTCCCTTTTTATGCTCCCAGCAATCCCACTCTCTTTTGACTTCTCCTCCAGACTCTTTTGACTTTTCCTCCAGACTCCCTCTCCCACACGTCTTTCTCATTCTCTTTGATTTGAAATTTTTTTTTCATTCTTCGCTTCCCACTCTCACTTTCTCTCTCTCTATCTCTCTCTTTCTCTCTCTCTCTCTCTCTCTCTCTCTTCGTGTTCTTCTTGGATTCCCACTCCCACTCTAATTCTCTTCTCTTAACCTCTCTCTCGATTTCTATGTCCTTTAAATCGGTTAGTATTATATTTTATATATAAATAATAGGGAAAAAGACAATTACCTCCCCTGTACTATACATTAATGACAATTGATTCCCAAAGTATAAAAAAGACAAATCTCTCCCCTAGAAATACTACTAAAATACAAATAGACCCACGCCATTAGGAATATTCCGTTAGATACCAACGGTGGGAGGCCAAATTTATTTTAATGACCAAATTAACCATTTACAAGGGTGACTCTACACCATGTCCAAAGGAGTTCAGGTTTCATCGTTGGTTCATCACTAGACTCTACAAAATATTCTTGAAGATAACCGTGATCGGACGGAGAGAGAAAGGGAGAGAGGAATCACAATATCGGCCAAGAAAAGTGTTGGCAATGAAAGCTCCAAAGAGAAGGAGCATCAACGCAACCCCAAACCAAGTGTTCACATTCTCCGCCGCAGTCTCAGTCGATTGTCCCAATGGCCCAGTCAGGTAGGTTATCATGTCCATCTGATATAGAGAAGATGCCTATCACGTAACAGAACTTTGGCTCTTTCTTCGTATTCTTTCGGTTTCGAGTTTTGCAGGCTTTCTCCCTTTCAAAGCTTCATGCCTAACCAGCGAATAGCCTCTGGCTGTTCAGAAATGGAGTCTCCTTCTTCTTCTCAAGTTCTGTTTCTTCCTCTTCTTCTCAAACCTCCTCTTTCTTCTTATCCTTTTCAAACCTTTTTTCTGCTTCTTCTTCTGAACAGAACGATTTTGAATCGCCTTACAAAACACGATTCTGAGCATAACCAACGAATGAAAAGGAGAAGGAAAACAAGATGAATTCACTGGAGTATTCAATTGGTCTAGGGTTTCCGCATCCGTAGAAATTTGTGGTTGGATGCATTGTAATGTTCAAGGAGACTAAGAGCAGTTTACTTTATATCTATCTCTCTCTCCTCCTGTGACCCTTCTTGTGCACAAAAAACCATTTCGCATGATTTGTTTTTTGACACATATTCATGATAAAGTGCTTGTTTACCAGCTAGCTTCTCCTCAGGAGATTGATTTTCTCTTTTAGTGGTTTTGGTTATGGTTTAATCTTAACTCCATTTTTCATGAAGTATTTATGGCAAGGGATTTTGCTTGTTTAAGCAACCGGGTTGACATTGTTTGAGTCTTCGTCTACAAGTAGGGGATAAATTTCAAGCTACCGCTATACCACAAAAATGAAATCAGCCAAGGACTTTGAAACTTACATAAATCTGGTGCCTGTTTAGTAATGAAGAAAGAAAGAAATGGTTCAAGAAAAATAAATTTGTTGCCAATAGATTGTTGGATTTGAATCTGCTCGACACTCATACAACAACATAACTCAACAGTTTCCACATTACATGATTTGGGAAATGATGGAAAAATCTGCAATCTATTACAATAAAATCCATCCATTCACTTGGTGGTCGACTATTAAGAGTGAGAATCTGTTGATTCTAACCAGTTGACTAGATTTGAAAATATCGACAGAAGTTGCACGCTACTGGAGCGAGTAGGATGGAGGAGATGAGCAAGAACCTCAGAATCTAGAATGAAAATTGCAGCAAAAGAAATCTTCTATGAATGGAAGAAGAAGTATTATTATGGTTTGCAAAGACGAAGCAGAAGAAGGGTAATGGTAATGGTAATGGTAATGGTTTTGAGCAGATAAAGCAGAAGACGATCTGAATTCCATGGTAAGAGCATTATGAAGCTGCGAGTTTGTTGACCCCAATCCCATCAGTCTCCTTTTTTTTTTTTTTTGGGTAAGTTCAGTCTTTTTTTTTGCTGCCAGGCTTTTCTTGTTGAGCTAATTTTGGATGTTTGAGATGGAGATGGAGTTGTAGAGGAACGAAGAAGGGTCTACTGTCTCAGGAAATAAAGAGGCCTTCACCATTGTCGTAACCAGAAATAGTAACCGTTAGGATATCATTTGCTGGAAAAATCAGATGAGTCAACCACGACACTAAAACAGAGGGCCATAAAATTGAGCTCCGCAATTCCGGCGACTGCTTGAAGATGAGAGGGCAGAGGGATAAATAGAAGAAAGAAGCTCGGTAAAAATCGATTTAGCATTTTTTTTCTAATTAAGGGTATAATCGTTAACGAAATATTTAACTTAACACCGTTAAAAATTGGGGCCGTTTGTCTTTTCCTAAATCTTTTGGGGGGGGGGGGGCAACTGTCATTAAGCTATAGTACAAGGAAGGTAACTGTCTTTTTCCCTAAATAATATTATAATACATATAATAGTATAAAATATATATAATATATGATACTCTATAATATGTACAATACAATCGATAATAATATAATTCTATATAGTATATATAATATACAGATAACCTATAATATATACATACATATAATATATATAACTTATCACATAGTATACGTATATGTAATATGTTAAGATGCATGCACAAATACACATGAGCTAAAACGATTCAGACTGGTCTGGGTCAAACTGGTTGGATCTGAACTGATCTGGTTCAGTGTGATTAGGGCTATGTCGGCCGGACCACCTTTTCCCTCTCTCTTATTTTCTGCACGTCGGTAAGGCTTTGTCTAGTTGGGGATGACAAAAATGGGGTGCTTACAGGTTAGAGCTTTGGACCATTCTTTACACTGACAACTTTTGGTATTGCTATCTACCTTTGCATGTTTGGTACGAGTAGGGTATAGTGTTTTTGGTACAAGAAGGGTATCAAGGGAGGATTGGCGATAGTGTGGTTGTAGCCTGACCATTAGACTTTAGCTCTATCTCTATTTCGTAGGGAGCTATGCTGGGATAGGGCCTTGATACGTTGTGATGACATGTAGGATTGGTTAGTGACCGAACCCAATTTGCAAGCACTTGCCAATAGGGGTGTACGTATTAATACAGGATAGAGTATCAAGCGGGGTGCTAGTGGAAGTGTAGTTGGAGCCTCAACATTGGACCCTAGCTCTATCTCTATCTTAGAGTAAGTGTTATGGGACAACAATAGTAATGTGGTTGTAGCCTGACTGTTGGGTGTGCTCACACTCTCATGTATGGAAGTGTGGTAGTAGCTATCCTTACCATATCACATTGTAAGCTTTGCCAGACCCACTGTTGAATGTTATCTCATGCGTATTGCCTGCTGCATTGTCTTATTTCTTACTGAGCTAAGTTATGAGCTCACCTTACGAATTCGTATTCTTTTTAGATTTTGATGTAGGGTATATTGTGGAGGACTACATTGGTGCTCTGGCTTATGGAGGTGTGGCTACGTTAGATGTGCAATTAGTGGAGAACGAGCATGACTCATCATGCGAATGCCACTATTGCATATATCTCTAGGTTTTATTTTATGTTTGGATTATAAAACTTTTAAGGGATATGTTTAATTATGTTTTGGTTAACAGATGAGATAATTGGTTTAATTTATTATTTTATCATTAGAAACTCAGTTCATTTAATAAAGTTTTCTACTGTATTTATATATTTTGAATTATGGTTTGTATGCGTGGTTTGTGTATTGACACGGTCTTATCAAAATCCTGGTGTAAATCGTTGGTTTGATAGCGGTTCATTCACACTTCTGGTTCAGCCAGAATTGGGGTGTGACAATTCAAGTCAAGACAAGGTTAATCGAAGGCAGAGACAATGCCCTAGCCTCCAGCACTGGTCCTCCAGTTGAGTCTAGAAAACCAAACTTATGCGAGGGACAAAGGCCAAATTTGGGAAGCTTTGACTCCCGATCAATCCTATACCGATTTTGGTTAGTGGGAATCACATTCCCACCCTAGGTCAGTCCAATGGGAGTCATAAGACTCCAATATACACACCATTAATGGTAGAGGTAAAAACCTAAGTCTAGGGTTTTGGGGTTGGTCTCCATTAATGGAGACCATATATGGTGGTCACTAATACTTAAATAGCAAAGGGTAAATAGCAAAGCGGAAAAGGTAAGGCACTTACTAGGAGGGGATTGTTTCACCCAAGCTTTGTGCTTAAAGCTTGAAGGTTCCAACTAGCTCCATGGCTTTCCTTTTATAGAAACCCAATGTGAGAGATGTCCATCTCGGATCAAGTTGACGAATAGAAGCCTAATGACACATCCTTCGGCATATCTGCCGGCATGGCTAAATCATGGCCCCAGGCCTTAGGCTTCATGCGGGCCCTACCCAGACTCACCATCGTTACTCTATACTACCTGATACAGGTTGGAAAGCTTACCTAAGAATCGGATACTTCCATCTGGTCTGTATCGGTGATGTCAACTATCTGAGTGGGAAGACCTGATAGAGGGAAAATCGGGGTCACAAAGGGATTTCGAGTGCAGGTCTTATAATCCCCCCAACATACAAGAATTTCATCCCTGAAATTAGAGCATACCTAGGTCCTCGAATAAATGTGGGTACTTTTCCCCCATTTCTTTCTCGCCCTCCCACATGGCTTCCACAATGGCATAGCTGAGCCAATGAACCTTGACATATGGGATGGAGTGGTGACGTAGTTGCTAGACCTTCCTATCTATAATAGCCAACGGCTCCACCGTACAAGATAAATCTCGGTCTATCTGGGGAACCTCAGCACTCTGTATATGCGAAGGGTCATGAATGTACTTCTTGAGGAGAGAAATATTGAAGACGTCATGCACCTCAGATAGTGCTGGGGGCAATGCTAGTTGGTAGGCCACCTTCCCATTACGTTTCAGAATTTCATAAGAGCCAATGTACCTGGGACTAAACTTCCTTTTCTTGCCAAAACGGTGAACGCCCCTATGTGGTGACACCTTCAAGAAAACCTTGTCCCCAACTTGAAACTCCAGATCTTTATGCCGTACATCGGCAGAGCTCTTCTGTCTGCTCTGAGCTGCCTTAATTCTTTTTCTGATCAGATCCACCTTATCACAGGTGTCTGTATGATATCTTGTCATACCCCAAAACACTAGCATTTTGGTATGACCATGGTTTTCTCATAGTGCAAGTACTACCACATCAGAATCCATTCGCAGTCACCACATATCACAACTCTTTTGTTAATCACAACATAGATTACGAGAATTTCATAGTGCAAATCAAATAATGGCGAAAACCAATAACTAAGAACCAATAAACCAAATTAAATTGGGTTAGATAATTTAATAAAGGTTTAACCATCTTCAAACCAAGACATAAAATAAATAGTACCAAGTATTGAATACTTAAATAAAACTCATAGGTCAAATAATGCCCGGAACAAAACTAATAACAAACTAATGTCCTGAGTAAAAATCCTTAACAAACTAATGTCCTGAGTAAAAATCCTACTAAAATCTTCTCTCTCGGACAAAGAAGTCTTCTCTTCTTCAAAAATATTATCTTCTAACCAAAAAGACAATCATCACATTCACTTGAGGAATCATGCAAATCTTTTTTAGGTTCTTCATCTTTAAACATATCATTATCAACTAAGTTATCTACAAAACAATTTAAAAAAAAGGTGTATGTACAAGGATAAGCAAAACCACACACTTAGTGAGAAATTAGCACGCACAAGCACACAATGCATGATAAATTATTAAGGTTAATGGTCTGTGAATAAGCATGCATAAGTAGCATCGCACCTAAATACTGATGACGAATACTCAAGCAAGGGTGAGGTAAATGCAACACACTTGGCTCCTCACCTAATGTGAAACATTACCCAAAGAATGAAGATACAACCCAAGAACACATTGTCCTGGCATCATACCAGCATTCCCCCATTATAGGCTTCATCCTGGTATCTTATTCTACGCCTCAACCACTTCATTGGATACACACCGCCCAATTTCATGAAGGATGCCAGAACATTGGTTAGATCGGAAGACATCACCAAGAATTTAAAATGACCATACCTGGTTGGAATGCCTTCTTGGGAATGTTGCTGCATTTTATCTTCAGTTGATGGTATCCTAATCGGAGGTCAATCTTAGAGAATATACATGCACCCACCAATTGATTGAACAAGTCGTCGATCTTGGGTAGGGGGTACCAATTCTTGATAGTAAGTTTGTTCAATTCCTGATAGGTAATACACAACCGTACAGTCCTCTCCTTTTTTTTCATGAACAAGACTGGAGCTCCCCAAGGTGAGATGCTCGACCGGATAAATCCTTTATTTAGCAACTCCTAGAGTTGTAACTTCAGTTCTTTCAATTCGATGGGAGCTATTTGATATGGCGCCTTGGAGGCCGGAGCTGATCCTGGGAGTAAATCAATCACAAACTCAATCTCCCTATCTGGGGGCAAGCCCAATAACTCTTCAGGATAAACATCCAGGAAATCATTATGTCACACCCCAATTCTGTACAGTTCAGAATGGTGTGATGAACCGCTAGCAAACCAACGGTTCAACCAGGATCTCGTACAGATGGTATCCGACTGATCTAAACTTCATATATCCACATTCATAATCAGAGTAAATACACAATAGCGGAAGTCTTATAGTAAAATGAACTGAGAATCTACTGTGATATTAATATTAAATTAGCAAATTATTCTGTATCAACTAAGACATAAATAAGTATCAAATACATGTCCTTAATAAATTCAAATAAAGAAAACTAAAAATCTAATCGAATAAACATGAGTTACACTCGCAAGAGGAGTCATGAGTATCCACTTCATCTTCAACTTCCATCGCCGCCACGTGACCATACACTGGAGCATTTACATAATCTTCGACGGTAGTACTTGCATCATCAACTAAAAATATTCGACGTCGAGGGGGTGAGCACACATCATGGCTTAGTGAGTAAACAAAACAATGCAACAATACATATGCATGCAGTCAATTCATATCTTTGGCCTGGTTTAAAGTTTGCAATGCGCAATAGAAAGGTTGGGTGGTCAAAGGTTAACGTTTATTGACCCCGCCTCTATACATAGGGTGTGGAAGTCCGCCCAAAGGTTAACGTTTATTGTCGTCCCCATCCACCCTACCATAACATTGTACAACAAAGGTTAACGTTTATTGTTGTACAGTGCCACACCAACACGTAAGCCCTTGCTGGCGAGGGCTTGCAAACTGGGCTCGCAACTAACCAATCCTAATGCCAAACAGTGTATCCAAGGCCTCACCCCAGGATCCCTCAGAACGTCCATAGAGATAGAGCTAAGGCCCGCGGTAGAGTCAGAGACTACAAGGACCGAGACCACCTCCCCTGATACTCTACGACGTAATAGTTCTGCTAAAGTAATGGCGATACGACGATGCTAATGCACAAGACTTGAGTTAGAGATAGAGCTAAAGTGCTGAGACCCGCCAAAGGTTAACGTTTATTGACGTTCCCATCACACCTCCCCTGATACTCGCTCGCATCAAGTACACCAACCACACACACACATTCACATGCCTATTCCTATCATCATCATCATCATCAACATCATGTTATAAACAATAAAGTAAATATGCATGAACAAATAATAGAAATATTGGATGACATGTTATATGCACATTACAAACATATTCGCATAGGATCAAGCATGGCATTGGACTCAAGAAAAGAAAAAATAGTTTGTTATTAACCAATTAGTTTAGAATTCTGTTTCCTCACCTTAGCTTGCTAATAAATCCTCTTACAAGCTTTAAGATCATCTTTATATTGTTATTATATTACTAGAAAACCTAACAAAGTTGATAGAATTTAATTAGAATTAATTCTAAATTTTAAAACCATTCTGTTAACTGGGGGTCGGAGGTATGGTCGGAGTAATGATCAACCCTGGGTGCGACCACCCCTATTCTGAACTTCCCGAACACTGGGGGTCGATGCTCAGGGTCTGGTAGGGTCGATTGGCCATCGACCCCCCATGCGACCCCCTGTGGGTTTTGGTCGATTTTCTTCCTTAAATCCATTCTTCGTGTTTGGGGTCCTATGGCTTGTTCCTATAATCCATTCTACACATGTTCTATGGTCTAGAACCATGATTCTACCACCTTTATGGCTTTCATGATTTTCTTCCGTGGTTTTCCATGAAAACCTAACCATAGGTTGATGGTTTGGGTTTCTCTGAGATTAAATTCTCTGCATTATCTATCCTAAGGTCTTTTGCAATTCATGGAATTATTATCCATACTTAAGAAGAATACTCCTTCTCTGCAACTCTTCTGGTTTTGCTTTCTTCTCTTCTTTCCTTCTCTTTTCCTTCTCTTCCTTCTCTTATCTTTCTCTCAATTCAATTAGGGTTGTAAAAGGAGTAAAAGAGGCTTAGGGACGTCCTATTTATAGAGTAGAAACTCTTAAAATAAGTCCCATTGAGATTTGGAAGGAATCCCATCGAAATTAGGAAACTTTACTAGTTTTCAGATTTACCGAGTACCAGGGGTCGATAGGGTGGGTCGGAGATCCCGTCGACCCCTGGTTCCTGAAGTGTCCGACCCCCCATGTAAAACTGAGGGTCTGACTTCTGTCTTGGGGGGGTCCGACCCTCCCTTGCTGGGTATGCGACGCTCCCCTTAATTTAAGTGTTTTTGGGTCAGTTTAATACCTGGGATCGTGATCTCCTTCACGCACTTGGTCTATTTGGCTCATCCATGATGGGTAGACCTGGTTCAAGGTGGTAAGACCGGGTTAGTTTGATACGGGTCTTACAACTCTCCCTACTTATAAAAATTTCGTCCCCAAAATTGTTCATACCTTCTGAGTCGAATAAGTGAGGGTATTGCTTTCGCATAGCATTCTCTTCCTCCCATGTAATTTCTTCCATGTCTCGACTTCTCCAAGTGACCTTGACATAATAGATATCTCGGTTGCGTAGTCGTTGAACCTTTCGGCTGGTGATTTCAATTGGTGTTACTTCAAAAGTCAAATCTTCAGTTAAATCAGGTAGATCTACTGTCAGAACGTGTGTTGGATCTTTGACATACTTCTTCAATAAGGAAATATGAAATACGTCATGCACACTTGACATAGATGGTGGTAGTGCTAACTGGTAAGCCACTTTCCCACACATAGCTAGAATCTCATATGGTCCGACATATCTTGGACTTAGTTTCCCTTTCTGTCCGAACCGTTTCAGACCTCGCATAGGTGATACCTTCAAGAATACCTTATCACCCACAACGAACTCAAGATCTCTGCGTCGAGTATCTGCATATTGCTTCTGACGATTCTGGGTTGTTCTCACTCGTTCCTTGATAATGTCGACCACTCGACAAGTCTCTTCAACAAATTCTGGTCCAATGAGACTACGTTCCCCAACTTCATTCCAAAATAAAGGAGTTCGACACTTTCTGCCATACAGTGCTTCATAGGGGACATCTGTATAGTAGCCTGATAGCTATTGTTATAGACGAACTCGATCAGTGGTAGCTTTTCATCCCATGATCCTTTAAAGTCAATCACAATGCTCGTAGCATATCTTCTAGAATCTGAATTGTACGCTCTGACTGTCCATCTGTCTGTGGATGGAATGCAGTACTAAATTTCAATGTTGTACCCATAGCCTTTTGCAATCCTTCCCAAAACTTAGAAGTAAATCGTGGATCTCTATCGGACACAATGCTCTCTGGTACACCGTGTAATCGAACAATATTATCCACATACAGCTTTGCTAACCTTTCTAGTGTATACTGAGGTCGTATCGGTATAAAGCGAGCTGTTTTGGTCAGACGGTCTACAATCACCCAAACTGCGTCAACTACTCGAGGAGTCAATGGTAACCCTGTGACGAAGTCCATGGTGATGCAGTCCCATTTCCATGCTGGTTTAGGTAACGGCTGTAACAGTCCTGCAGGTCTTTGTCGTTCAGCCTTTACTTTCTGACAATATAGGCATTGAGACACAAACTTAGCTACATCTGCTTTCATTCCCCTCCACCAATATAGTTTCTTTAGGTCATGATACATTTTTGTACTTCCAGGATGTATCGAATAGATGGTGGTATGGGCTTCTTTCATCAGTCGGTGTCTAATGTCCACACTTTCTATTTCAGGTACACATATTCTTCCCTTGTACTTCAATACCTTTTCTTCGTCCAAGGTGAACTCAGGGTTAGTTCTACCTTCTTCGATGTCTGTCTTCTTGTACCGTTCTCAGGTAAGGGTCTGCCTTGATATCTGTCTTCACTTCATCAATTATATCCGGTATAATCTTCAATGCAGCGAACATATTGGAAAATCGATGAATAAACCCTTGGTTGGCTGATCCATCTGGTGTGTCTATCACATACTGCTCATTGTCGTGATTGAATACCATTTCAGTAGTACACATTGCTGCGGTTGTGCTAATCTCTCCCTAGGATTTTATCACTGCCTTTCTGCTCAACGCATCCGCTACTACATTAGCTTTCCCCTGATGATACTGGATATCACAATCATAGTCTTTCAGTAGTTCCAACCATCTTCTTTGTCTCATATTCAACTCCTTTTGATTAAATAAATAAGTAAGACTTTTATGGTCTGATTTAATCTGGAACTTCTCTCCGTATAGGTAATGTCTCCATATATTGACAGCATGTACTACTGTCGCCAACTCCAAATCATGTGTGGGATAATTTTTATCATGTGTCTTTAACTGTCTTGAGGCATAAGCAACTACTTGTTCTCCTTGCATAAGCACACATCCTAATCCCAATCCTGACGCATTAGTGTACAAGGTAAATGGCTGTCCGAGAATAGGAATAGTCAAAATCAGAGCGGATATCAATCTTGTCTTCAAGGTTTGGAAGCTCTTCTCGCATTTATCCGTCTACCCAAACTTTTCACCTTTCTTAGTCAAACTGGTGAGAGGTACGACAATCCGGGAATAGTCTTCCACAAATCTCCGATAATAACCAGTGAGACCCAGAAAACTTCTAATTGCTGCAACGCTCTTTGGTGCTTCCCACTTTACAATAGCTTCGATTTTGCTGGGGTCCACTTTGATTCCTTCAGCAGATACTACATGGCCTAGGAAGGCGACTTCACTTAGCCAAAACTCACATTTGGTAAATTTGGCATATAGCTTCTCTTTCCTTAAATGTTGTAGAGCGGCGTTTAGATTCTTAATATGAGTTTCCTTGTCCTTGGAATATACCAATATATCATCAATAAATACGATAATCGACATATCCAACATATCGTGGAAAACCCGGTTCATAAGTTCCATGAAAGTTGCTGGTGCATTTGTTAATCCAAAAGACATGACCAAGAATTCATAATGTCCATATCTGGTCCTGAAAGCTGTCTTAGGAATATTACCATCCTTAATCTTCAACTGATGGTAGCCTGACCGCAGATCAATCTTAGAAAATACTTTTGCTCCTTGCAACTGATCGAACAAGTCATCGATCCGAGGTAATGGGTATCGATTCTTGATTGTCAATTTGTTTAATTCCCGATAGTCTATACAGAGTCGAACGCTACGGTCCTTATTCTTTACGAACAATACTGGCGCTCCCCATGGTGATATACTAGGTCGAATATAACCCTTGTCCAGTAGTTCTTGTAGTTGTATTTTCAATTCCTTCAATTCAGTAGGAGCCATTCGGTAGGGTGCTTTTGATACTGGTGCGGCTCCAGGTACAAGATCTATCACAAACTCTGTGGCTCGGTCGGGTGGTAATCCTAGTAGTTCCTCAGGAAATAGGTCAGGGTAATCCCACACGACATCGATATCTTCCATCCGTGGTGCTTCTTTGTTAAGGTCGACCACTGATACTAGATATCCGACTGCTCCCTTCTCAAGGCACTTCTTCGCCTTTAGTGCTGATAGTATGAGCTTACGTTTACAGGGAAGTTTGGTTCCCGCAAAACTGAATTCTGCTCCTTCTTTGTCTTTAAATGTTAGCTTTTTTTCGGCGCATAGTAGGTTCGCAGACTGCCAAGCTAACTAGTCCATTCCCGAGATGACGTCAAAGTCTGCCATCCCAAGTTGGATCAAGGTTACATCTAAAGTTTTCTCACCAATGAGAACTGGACATGGCCCATAACCTTTCTCTAACTCCACTTCTAACCCCATCGGTGACCATACAAGTATTTTGTAGTCCAATGTTTTGATGGGTAAATTCAGCTTCTTTCCAAATGACATAGATATAAAGGAATGAGTAGCTCCTGAATCAAAGAGTACTCTGGCGGGTATGCCATTTATAGGTACGATACTTGTGATTTATTTTGCTTAGTCTACATGCTCATACAATGTAATACAACTTAAAAGGTTTCAGTCATACCTGTGACCACATCGGGTGATGCAGGGGCATCCTTGGATGTAACAGCATAAACTCGTCCTTGATGTAGCTGCTTCTTTGGCTTAGGACACTCCCTTACCATATGCCCCACTTGATTGCAGTTATAACATTTTGGACCTTCAGAATTTGGCTTTGGATGCTGTTGAATTACTGGGGTAATCTTGGGTGCAGTAACAAAGCACAGAAGGGTTTGAATCTCTTGTTATTCCCTCCGTTATAAGCATTTCCGGCTGGCCTTTTCATGCATCTGTTCTGTGAAAAATAGCTTTCCTTCTGGCTCGATTCAATAACTCGAGCAATTTGTACAGCTTCATTATATACCTTCTTCTCCAAGCCTAGAACATGCTCTCTAATGCTCCCTCTAAGTCCCGTGACAAACCTACGGGTCTTAGTGTCTTCTTCTTGCATACTGAGTGGTGCAATGAAAAATAGCTCCTCATAACGCTGTTGATATGCATCCACGGACATCTGGCCCTGATATAAACTCAGGAACTCCTTCTCCATAGAATCTTTCAAGCTTCGGGGAAAATACTTCTCAAAGAAAGCTTCTTTACAAATAGCCCAGGTCAATAAGGCGTGCTTGGTTAATAGATAGGTCTTGGTCGATTTTCACCAATGATGTGCATCGCCTTTTAGCATGAAGGTGGCACATAATACCTTTCCTTCTTCTGTAATAGTCATCATAAGAGAATTTCTCTCCATCTCGTCGATCCAATGTGTTGGCCATAAAGGATCAGACGGTTTACCGTTAAACTCCTTGGGCTTCATCTTCAAGAATCTCTCAACCAATCGAGAGTGATCCAACTGATTTTGGGGGTATGCCCCAAACTTAGGTTGTGGATACTGATAATTAACTTGAGCTGCTTCCAGACCTAGTACTGGAATCTGTACAGCTGGTGGTTGAGGAGTTTGAGGTGCTGGGTGGTTACCCACCAGTGCTGCACTGGTTTGTCTAGTCGGCATTGGTGTAGCATGGGCTGCCTGGAACATAGTCCCCATTGCTGCTTGCATTTGAGCCGGTGCGTATTGCATTTGTTGCAGCTGTTGCGATAAGTTCATAACCACGGTTGCTAGCTCCGGTGGTGGAGGTGGCAAGTTTGTAGGATTCGCCTGAACCAGATTTACTGGTGGTGCAACCTGCGGATTATCCTGTGCGTATATATTTTCTTGGCTGATTTCCTCCACGGGTGGTGGTGGTGGTACTACGTTTCGGCTCTGCCTGGTTACTCTACGTCCAGCCATTTTCCTTTGATATTGGTGATGCCTGAAAAAAATCATTAACAAACGTGAGGCAATCATTTATACTTCATGTAGGCACGCTAACCAATGTTATTTTTAAATTTTGAGATCATTCTGTGAAAAATATTGTCTTTTCTATGCAGGGTCGATGGTGGGGGTCGATGGTATGTCTGACCCTCAGTATCCGACCCTGGGAATGTACTTATTCTTCCCGAGAGCCGGGGGTCGATGCAGGGGTCGATGGGTGTCCGACCCCCAGGTGCGACCCCTGGTTTCCTATCAGATTCCCTAGAGCTCGGGGTCGATACGGGGGTCGATGGATGTCCAACCCCCAGGTGCGACCCCTGGTTTTCTGTCAGGTTCCCGAGAGCTGGGGGTCGATGGATGTCCGACCCCCAGGTGCGACCCCTGGTTTTCTGTCAGGTTCCCGAGAGCTCGGGGTCGATACGGGGGTCGATGTGGGGGTCGATTATCCTGATCGAATTCTCCGACCCCTGGACCAAAAATCAGATTTTTAAGGTCCGATTCTGGGTCCATTTCCCATTATTCCTTCCCCCTTTCGACTCGTCTTCCACCTCTGAGTTGCTACAGTGTCACTCCGCTATATTGGTCATTTATCTTGTGTTTTTTCAAATTAAACTTTTTTCAACCGTAAAAATTTGATTTTTATTGGGGACTTTTGTTATTGGTGACTCGAGGAACGAAAGCCCTCAAAATTTTTTGATTTTCATCGATTGGTTATCAAAAAACTTGGATTTTGCTCTTTTTGCCCTAATTTTTCAAAATTTTCGATTTCTCACAATTTCTTCAAATTGGATTCCATTAGTTAGAATTTCCTACTGTGTGAGTGTTGTAGGATCTGTTAGAACCTACGTAAGTCCTCCTGCCCACATGTATGGGTGACAAGTGAGGCTTTTTGGCCAACTTATGTCATTATAATGTCCAAATTTTGGTTTTTACTCTTTACTAACCCATTATTGGTTTCTCTTTCTTATTTGCAGATACTATGGCTCGTACCAAAGTACCTAGAGTTCGTGATCCTCTTCGTTTCCGTTCCAACGAAGCTGAGGCACAGTATGCCTACTACACTCGCTAGAAAGTAGAGGGAGGTCGTAAGGTGAACTTGACTGAGTTAGCCCTGTTCAATGTGGAGAGAGCATTTGGTGATATGGGATGGCTCCCTGTCATTACTTACGACGCGTGCACCTGCCCCAACTTGGTACGCCAGTTCTATTGTAACCTCCAGGTGGTGGAGGATTACAATGATGTTGAGAGGGGTCACGAGTTGCGCATCACGAGTTACGTCAAAGGGGTGAACATCTTGTTTGATTATCGGCAGCTAGCCAACCTACTGGGCATCTCCTATGATGGCCCCATGGTTTTCTGTGCTCCTGGAGAGTCCCAGTTCTTCTCTCTACAAATGAGGGCCGAGATCGATAACCAGCTCCTTCGTCCTGATCGCTGGCAGATGAGGGCATGTTATATGCGTCCAGTTCCATGGGTATATTGCAAGATCATATAGCATAACCTAATCCCGCAGAGTGGTCATTACGAGAGGATTTCCCAGCTGACCCAGTATCTTCTATACAGTATTTACACTAGGCAGCCCGTCTGCCTTTCGTACATCATCATGCGTACCATGATCATTGCTACGTTGCTCAGTCACACTGGTAACCTTCCTTATGGACGTATGATCACTATTCTGCTTACCCGCCTAGGGGTTGATTTAGTGGATGAGAAGATTCAGGAGAAGTCCTTCTCATCGCCTCTAGATTGGGAGGCTATTTGCAAGATGGGCATGCAGGATGCTCAGGTCAGTGATGAGGAGAGGAACGCGATGGTGCGCCCTCGCACTCGCGTAGAGATAGCTGACGCTGAGGCAGCTGCCGCCGCCGCTGGAGTTCATACGGAGCCTGCTGGTGATGATGACCGTATGTACATGGATGTAGACTCTATACCACCTCCTTCACCTACGCATGCGGCTGGAGCTAGTACTTCATATGCGGCTGGTCCTTCACATGCGGCTGGTCCTTCTCACCCACCTCCTGATATGATGGAGATATTGCATGAGATCAGAGAAGCTCAGCGTAGATCGGATCTGAGGATGGGGGAGTTACTAGACGCTCAACGGGTGAGAGTGGATGAGCTACTAGACGTCCAGCGTACATCAGACATGAGGATGGGAGAGCTCATGGAGGCTCAGCGCCGGACTGATCAGCGGGTAGCTGATCTTATAGCTAGTCTTCAGACATCCCAGACTCAGATAGCCTGGTTGACTAGAGTCTACGCTGAGGATTATGACAGAGATCATGAGGCACTGCCCCCTCCTTCACCTCCAGCTTCATGATTGTACTTATTTTCTTTCTTTGTACTACAGAGTAACTGTCCGGGTTGTGGACTGTACTCTGTTTTAGCTATTTGTACATGTTGTTTATCTCTCATTGTATTTAAAATTGTTCTTCCATTAATAGATGCATTATTTTCTTTTCAAATTTGGTCTCAAACATCACTTGTGCTTATAGTGTGTTCATATTACAGTTTTTACTTTTATCCTATCTCTGTTCACAATTCGTCGTGAATGTATGCCAGTTTAGTGGACACGGCCCGAGATGCTCTGATACCAAGTTGTCACACCCCAATTCTGCATACTTCAGAATGGTATGATGAACCGCTAGCAAACCAATGGTTCAACCAATCTCTCGTACAAACGGTATCTGACTGATCTAAACTTCATATATCCACATTCATAATCAGAGTAAATACACAATAGCGGAAGTTTTATAGTAAAATGAACTGAGAATCTACTGTGATATTAATATTAAAATAACAAATTATTCTGTATCAACTAAGACATAAATAAGTATCAAATACATGTCCTTAATAAATCCAAATAAAGAAAACTAAAAATCTAATCAAATACACATGAGTTGCACTCGCAAGAGGAGTCATGTGTATCCACTTCATCTTCAACTTCCATCGCCGCCACGTGACCATTCACTGGAGCATTTACATAATCTTCGACGGTAGTACCTGCATCATCAACTAAAAATATTCAACGTCGAGAGGGTGAGCACACATCATGGCTTAGTGAGTAAACAAAACAATGCAACAATACATATGCATGCAGTCAATTAATATCTTTGGTCTAGTTTAAAGTTTGCAATGCGCAATAGAAAGGTTGGGTGGTCAATGGTTAACGTTTATTGACCCCGCCTCTATACACAGGGTGTGGAAGTCCGCCCAAAGGTTAACATTTATTGTCGTCCCCATCCACCCTACCATAACATTGTACAACAAAGGTTAACGTTTATTGTTGTACAGTGCCATACCAACACGTAAGCCTTTGCTGGAGAGGGCTTGCAAACTGGGCTCGCAACTAACCAATCCTAATGGCAAACAGTGTATCCAAGGCCTCACCCCAGCATCCCTCAGAATGTCTATAGAGATAGAGCTAAGGCCCCCCGGTAGAGTCAGCTCGCATCAAGTACACCAACCACTCACACAAGTTTACATGCCTATTCCTATCATCATCATCATCATCATCATGTAATAAACAATAAAGTAAATATGCATGAACAAATAATAGAATATTAGATGACATGTTATATGCACATTACAAACATATTCGCATAGGATCAAGCATGGCATTGGACTCAAGAAAAGAGAAAACAGTTTGTTATTAACCAATTAGTTTAGAATTCTGTTTCCTCACCTTAGTTTGCTAATAGATCCTCTTACAAGCTTTAAGATCACCTTTATATTGTTATTATATTGCTAGAAAACCTAACAAAGTCGTTAGAATTTAATTAGAATTAATTCTGAATTTTAAAACCATTCTGTTAACTGGGGGTCGGAGGTAGGGTCGAGTAATGATCGACCCCGGGTGCGACCACCCCTATTCCGAACTTCCGAACACCGGGGGTCGATGCTCGTGGTCCGGTAGGGTTGATTGGCCATCGACCCCCCATGCGAC
>CM053271.1:51903229-51919316 GCA_028583415.1 Protea cynaroides | reverse complement strand
TGAATCCAATCATCTTTCTTCCAATAATTCCATTATCACTAAACATCTTTTCAATAGATGTCGAAAATATAAGAATCAGAATATTTATCCAAAAGCAATTCATTTCCTTCTTTCAATTTAGTATAATGACGAACTAAGCCCGTAGTCAGTGACAGAGGAAATTCATTGGGAACTACTCCACAATGGAGAAAGAGCTATTGGCTATAGTTTTTGCTTTGGACAAATTTAGATCTTTTTTATTGGGAACTAAAGTTGTTGTCCATTCAGATCATGCAGCTCTTAGGCATTTACCGGAGAAAAAAGAATCTAAGCCAAGATTGATCAGATGGATCCTCCTTCTTTATGAATTTGATTTGGAGATTAAGGACAAGAAGGGAGCTGAGAATTTAGTTGCAAACCATCTCAGTCGGGTGGTTAAGGAGGGTGATACGATACCACTACAAGATTTCTTCCTAGATGAACAACTACTTAAGGTTACAAATGTAGTGCCCTGGTATGCAGATTTAGTCAATTATTTGACTACCAAAACCTTACCACCGGAGTTGCCTAGAGTACAAAGAAAGAAAATTAAGAGTGATGCTCGGTACTACATTTGGGATGACCCTTATCTTTGGAATCAATGTTTAGACCAAATGGTAAGAAGGTGCGTACCCAAAACTGAATTTGAATCTATTCTTATCTTTTGTCCTTCATATGCATGTGGTGGACATTTCGGTCCTAAAAGAACAGCAAGAAAAGTGCTAGAATGTGGCTTCTTTCATGTCCTATAAGCCCGTAGTGCATCGTCAAGTCTTGTACTCCAGTCTTTCCTATTCGGATTTTTTTTCTAAAATTGACTTCACCTCTTTATTAGATACCTCAGCTTGCCCATTAGTTTACGGATGGTAGGTAGTTAAAATCTTATGGGTCACAGCATACCTCTTAAGTAGTGCTTCTATAGTGCGGTTACAAAAGTGAGTCCCTCTGTCACTGATCATTACCCATAGGATCCCAAACCTAACAAAAATGTGAGACTTGACAAAATCTACAACCACTTTATAATTATCAGTTCGGGTGGCTTTTGCTTCCACCTACTTTGAGTACAAAAGTGAGTACAAAAGCAATTCATTCCCTTCTTTCAATTTGTTGTCGGACAAAAAGTGCTCCTCTATAATTCAAGGCTTTGGTTATTTCCAGGTAAGTTGCAATCTCGCTGGATTGGTCATTTTATTGTTACTAATATCTTTCCACATGGTGCAGTCGAGATTCAAAGTTTGGA
The DNA here is from genome assembly GCA_028583415.1 of Protea cynaroides. NCBI lineage: Eukaryota > Viridiplantae > Streptophyta > Magnoliopsida > Proteales > Proteaceae > Protea > Protea cynaroides. The sequence goes on along the minus strand of CM053271.1, from coordinate 51,918,058 downwards.
CACTCAAAAGGTTTTAAACGGCAATGGATATAGACTTAAACCTTATTATGAAGGTTTCCAAGTCAACTTCTTGCTTGAGGAAGCAATGGACTTAGAAGATCCATTTTATTTAGATTGAGGAAAGCTACGAAATTGGGCGAACAACGTTAAACAAAAGCGCTGCTTGGGAGGCAACCCAAGAAATCAGATTTTCTTTCTTAACCCTTTCTTTTTTTATTTTCATAGATATCATGTTTGTTTTTTTTTCTTTTTCTTAACATTTAGCCTTACATTGGGGACAATATAAGTTTTAAGTGTGGGGAAATTCTAGGATGTGTTTTACTTTAATTTTTGCATATTTTTAGGATTCACTAAACTGACCATTAGATTTTTTTTGAGTGACCGTATATATATTGCTACTGGTTGTATATACTTAAAAAAAAAAGGAAAAAAAAATGTTTATCTAGTTTACAAGTTTTAGATTAATTCTCAAAAGTGACCATGTTGAATTTTATAAATATGATTAAATTATTAAGACTCTTGAACCTCAGATTAGATACACAACAAAATTTGAATCACCATCTGAGATAAAGTTTTATTGTTATGTATCTTTGCACTTCACGTTTGCATTAACTCTTAGTTGTGGGGAATAAACGATGAATTTGAGAAATGGCAATTTGAAAAAAAAAATGAAAGAAAAAACTTGAAAAAAATAAATAACTGCTTTAATGTCCAAAATGCCTCAAAAACAAAAGAAAAGTTGAGATGATGGTTAGAAGCAGTTTAATTGACTAAGTTTGATTTTGTGGCCTTTTTTACTTGAGTTATTAAGTCCTAGGGGTGTCTATACACCTAGTGCCCTAAAGCCAACTAGTTTGGGAGTCACTGACCCAACACTTGCTACAAGGGTAACTTAGAAAGCCAAAGAAAATGGACATTGCACAAGTCAACGGAAAAAAAAAACAAGTGTTATGTTTCTTAAAGTTTATTGTAAAGCCCCTTACTAATTGAGTTACATCACTTCACACTTGTAAGACCCGTGTCAATCTGACCCGGTCTTACCACCTTAAACCAGGTTTACCCATCATGGTCGAGTCAAATGGACCAAGGGCGTGAAGGAGATCAAGATCCCAAGTATCAAATCGACCCAAAAATACTTAAAATAGGGGAAGGGTCGCATACCCAGCTAAGCAGGGTCGAACCTCCCAAAACAGAGAGTCAGACCCTCAGTTTTGAAGGGAGGTTCGGACAGCTTAAGACCCTAGGGTTGACGGGATCATCGACCCTCCCATCGACCATCGGTTTCTACCGAATATAGAAATTAGGAAATTTCTATATTTTTCGATTGGGATTCTTTCCAAATCCCAATGGGACTTATTTAGGATGTTCCTTGTCTATTTAAAGGACATCCCTAAGCCACTTTCACTACTTTCACAACCCTAATTGAATTGAGAGAAAGAGAAGAGAAGGAAAAGAGGAAGAAGAGAGGCAAGCAAGAGAACTTAGCAAAAAGGAGAAGAGTTTCAGAGAAAGATTAATCTTCTCAGGTATGGATACTAATTCCATAAGTTTCTACAGACCTTAGGTTAGTTAATGTTGAGAGAGTGATCTCGGAGAAATCCAAAACCATCAAGCTATGGTTAGGTTTTCATGGAGACCATAGGAGAGTGCATAAAAACTATTTAGATGGATTATACATGGCTTCAGACCATGGAATGAATATAGAATGGGATGTAGGAGCAAGCCATAGGACCCCAAACACGAAGAATGGACTAAAAAGTGGAAATTATACCAAAGTGCACCAAGGGTAGCACCCAGGGTCAATAGACCATCCGACCCTAGGTATTCCTGACCATCGACCCTCAGCATTCGGGAAGTCCAGAAAGAGGGGAGGGTCGATAGACCCATCGACCCTAGCATTGACCCTACCTTCGACCCTCAGTTAACAGAGTAATTTTTAATTCCGAATAAATTCTAATTAAATTCTATCGACTTTGTTAGGTCTTTTAGCAATATAATAACATTATAAAGGTGATTTTAAAGCTTGGAAAAGTATCTATTAGCAAGCTAAGGTGAGGAACCTTAACTCCAAACTAAATTGGTTAATAATAAACTATTTTTCTATTTCTTGAGTCCTATGCTATGCTTGATTCTATGCGAATATGTTTGTAATGTGCATACAGCATGCCATCCAATATTTCTATTACCTCTTCATGCATATTTATTTTATTGTTTATAACATGATGATGATGATGATGATGATAGGAATAGGCATGTGCTTGTATGTGTGTAGTTGATGTGCTTGATGCGAGCGAGTATCAGGGGAGGTGTGATGAGAACGTCAATAAACGTTAACCTTTGACGGGTCTCACCACTTTAGCTCTATCTCTAACTCAAGTCTTGTGCATTAGCATCGTCGTATCGCCATTACTTTAGCAGAACTATTATGTCATAGTGTAACTACTCCACAATGGAGAAAGAGCTATTGGCTATAGTTTTTGCTTTGGCCAAATTTAGATCTTTTTTATTGGGAACTAAAGTTGTTGTCCATTCAGATCATGCAGCTCTTAGGCATTTACTGGCGAAAAAAGAATCTAAGCCAAGATTGATCAGATGGATCCTCCTTCTTTATGAATTTGATTTGGAGATTAAGGACAAGAGGGGAGCTGAGAATTTAGTTGCAGACCATCTCAGTCGGGTGGTTAAGGAGGGTGATACGATACCACTACAAGATTTCTTCCTAGATGAACAACTACTTAAGGTTACAAATGTAGTGCCCTGGTATGCAGATTTAGTCAATTATTTGGCTACCAAAACCTTACCACCGGAGTTGCCTAGAGTACAAAGAGAGAAAATTAAGAGTGATGCTCGGTACTACATTTGGGATGACCCTTATCTTTGGAATCAATATTTAGACCAAATGGTAAGAAGGTGCGTACCCAAAACTGAATTTTAATCTATTCTTATCTTTTGTCGTTCATATGCATGTGGTGGACATTTCAGTCCTAAAAGAACAGCAAGAAAAGTGCTAGAATGTGACTTCTTTTGGCCATCTTTATTTCATGATGCATATATATTTTGTAAGTCATGCACTCGTTGCCAGTACTCAGGTAATGTGGCCCGTAGGGATCAAACGCTAGAAACCCCCATACTTATTTGTGAAATTTTTTATGTTTGGGGCATTGACTTTACAGGTCCGCTTCCTAATTCTTTTTGCAATGTTTATATTTTACTTGCTATTGATTATGTGTCAAAGTGGGTGGAAGCAAAAGCCACCCGAACTGATGATTTTAAAGTGGTTGTAGATTTTGTCAAGTCTCACATTTTTGTTAGGTTTGGGATCCTATGGATAATGATCAGTGATAGAGGGACTCACTTTTGTAACCGCACTATAGAAGCACTACTTAAGAGGTATGCTGCGACCCATAAGATTTTAACTACCTACCATCCGTAAACTAATGGGCAAGCTGAGGTATCTAATAGAGAGGTGAAGTCAATTTTAGAAAAAAAATCCGAATAGGAAAGACTGGAGTACAACACTTGACGATGCACTACGGGCTTATAGGACAGCTTAGAAGACATCTATAGGGATGTCTCCATATCAGTTGGGTTATGGAAAGGCATGTCATCTACTGGTGGAATTAGAGCACAAGGCATTATGGGCAATTAAGCAGTGTAACATGGAGACAAATACGGCGGGGGAGCAACAAAAGTTGCAATTGCAAGAGTTAGAAGAGATTCGCAATGGAGCTTATGAGAACTCCCGGATTTATAAGGAAAAGACGAAGGCCTTTCATGATTAAATGATTTCTAAGAAGCAATTTGTTGTCGGACAAAAAGTGCTCCTCTATAATTCAAGGCTTTGGTTATTTCCAGTAGCAATAAACGTAACCTTTGTTATATAATGTTCATGATTGGGTGCATGTGAGTCGACGATAAACATGATCTTCGGGTAACGTCACACACTCGTGTATAGAGGTGGAGTCAATAAACGCGACCTTTGGCTACCTAAACCTTTCTATAGCATACTGCAAACTTATAAACCGGACCAAAGATATAAATTGATATTTTTTTTGCATGCATATGTATTGTTGCATTGTTTTGGCTTCTCACTGAGCCGTGATGTGTGCTCAACCCTCGACGTCGAATATTTTTAGTTGATGATGCAGGTTATACCGTTGAAGACTATATGAATGCGTCTGCGTACGGGAATGTGGCAGCAATGGAAGCTGGAGCTGAAGATGATACACACGACTCCTCTTGCGAGTGCAACTCGTGTGTATTTGATTAGATATTTTATAGGTTTCTTTTATTGAATTTAATAAAGACTTGTATTTGATATTTTAATATTTATGTCTCAGTTGGAAACAGAACAATTTGCTATTAAGTTATTGATATCATCTTAGTTCTCAGTTCATTTATTTATAAGATTTCCGCTATTGTGTATTTACTCTGATTATGATTACGGATGTGTGTAAGTTTGGATAACGCGGGGATAGCCTATTTGAGATCCTGGTTGAACCGTTGGTTATTTAGCGGTTCATCACATCATTTTGAATAGACCAGAATTGGGGTGTGACAACTTGGTATCAGAGCGTCTCAGGCCTTGCCCGCCGAACTGACACACATTCAAGACCATTGTGAACTGAGATAGGATAAATTAAAAGCTTTAATACCAACACACTATAAGCACAAGTGATGATTGAGACCAAATTTAAAAAGAGAATAATGCATCTATAAAAAAGGAAACAAGTTGACATAACAATGAGAGCGAAACAAAACATATATACATAATGAAAGCAGAGTACAGTCCACAACCCGGACAGTTACTCTGAAGTACAAGAAAATGAAGGTACAATCAAGAAGCAGGAGGCGTAGGAGGAGGCGGTGCATCATGGTCTCTGTCGTAGTCCTCAGCATAGACTCTAGTCAACCAGGCTATCTGAGTCTGGGTCGTCTGTAGACTAGCTATGAGACCGGCTATCCTCTGATCAGTCGCACGCTGCACCTCTAGGAGCTCTCCCATCCGCACGTCTGATGCGTGCTGAGCAGCCAACAGCTCATCCACCCTCATACGCTGGGCGTCTAGCAACTCCTCCATCCTCCGATCAGATATGCGCTGAGCATCCCTGATCTCCTGCATCATCTCCATCATGACTGAAGGTGGAAGTAAAGGATCAGCTGAATGGGAAGGACCAGCCTCAGGTGCAGGAGACACCGCAGAAGAAGTACCAACTCCAGCCGCATGTGTAGGTGAAGGCGGTGGTATCGAGTCAACGTCCATATACATACGATCATCATCGTCGACCGGATCCACACGAGCTCTAGCAACAGCAGCAGCAGCCTCAGCATCAGCCATCTCGACTCGAGTGTGAGGGTGCACCATCGCGTTCCTCTTCTCATCACTAACCTTAGCATCTCGCAGTCCCATCTTGCAGATAGCCTCCCAATCTAGAGGCGACGAGAAGGTCTTCTCTTGGATCTTCTCATCTACTAGATCCACCCCGGCGGGTCGAGTAGAATCTGAATCATGCGTCCATAGGGTAGATTACCCCTATGACCGGACAATGTAGCACTAATCATCGTCCGCATGATGATGTAAGGGAAGGTAGACCGGTGGCGAGTGCGAATCTTTGTAGATCAAAAACCGGGTCAGCCGAGACACCCTCTCATAGTGCCCACTCTGCGGGATCAGATTATCTTTGGATAATCTTGCGTAAGACCCGTGGAGCTGGACGCAAGTAGCAAGCTCTCATCTGCCAACGATCAGGACGGGGCAACTGATTATCGATCTCTGCCCTCATCTCCATCTCAACAAACTGTGGCTCTCCCGGTGCACAGTACACCATGGGGCCATCATAGGGAATGCCCAAAATGTCAGCCAGCTGCCGATAGTCGAAAGAAATATCTACCCCTTTGACGTAGCTAGTGATGCGCAACTCTTGACCATGCTCAACATCATTGTAATTCCCCACCACCTGGAGATTACAATAGAACTGGTGCACCAAATCTGGACAGGTGCACGCGTCGTATGTGATGATAGGGAGCCAACCCATATCACCAAATGCTCCCTCTACATTGAACAAGGCTAACTCAGCCAAGTTCACCATGCGACCCCCTTCCACTTTTTTACGGGCATAGTCAGCATACTGTGCCTCAGCTTCATTCGAATGGAAGCGAAGTGGATCACGCACTCTGGGTACCTTGGTACGAGCCATGGTATCTGCAAAATAAGAAAGAGAAAGGAAACAAGGAGTTAATAGGATAAAAAAAAATCTAAAAATTTGATATAATAACGACATAAGTTGACCATAAAGCTCATTCCTCACCATACAAGTGGGCATAAGGACTTACGAAGGTTTAAACATATCCTACAACCCACATGCAGTAGAAAATTTTAACTAACGATGTCCAATTTGAAGAAATTGAAGAAAAATCCAAAATGTCGATAAATTAGGGCAAAAAGAGAAAATTTCAAGTTTCTCGATAACCAACCGATGAAACTCAAAAAATTTTGAGGGCTTTCGTTCCTCAAGATACCAATAACCCAATAAAAATCAAATTTTTATGGTTGGAAAAAGTTTAATTTTGAAAATACAAGTTAAATGTGCAAAAACCTAGAAAAGAAAACCTAAATACAGGTAAAGATGAGTGGACATACCTGTAGTGATGACGTGGACGTCGAAACCCGGAGTCAAACTGACCAAAACGGTAGAGTAGCACTGTAGCAACTGATTAGAGAGTAGAGACGAGTCGAAACGGAGGAGGAATAGTGAAAAATGACCCAGAATCGGATCTTAAAAATCTGATTGTTGGTCAGAGGGTCGGACAATTCGACTAGCACAATCGACCCTCCCATCGACCCTCGGCTCTCGGGAATCTGTCAGAAAACTAAGGGTCGGATACCGAGGGTCGGATACCCATCGACCCTCGACTCGACCCTCAGCTCTCGGGAAGAACAGGTCATTCCCAGGGTCGGAAACTAAGGGTCGGACATACCAGCGACCCTCACCATCGACCCTGCATAGAAAAGACAACATTTTTTTTATAAAATGAGCTAGAATTGAAATTGATTATTGGTTAGCGTGCCTACAAGAAATATAAATGATTTCTCACCTATTTTGATGATTTTCAGGCAACACCAATCATCAAAAGGAATCATGTCTGGACGTAGGGTGACCCGACAGACCCGAAACACAGTCCCACCACCACCAACAGTGGAGGAGACTAGTTAAGAAAACAATTATGCACCGGGTAATCCAGAACCGGTAAACCCTACAAATTTGCCACCTCCACCACCAGAGCTAGCAACAGTGGTGATGAATCTGGCACAACAGCTGCAGCAGATGCAACACGCACAGGCTTAGATGCAGGTTGCCATGGGAATTATGTTCCAAGCCACTCAAGCCGCACCCATGCACACTGGACAAGCTAGTGCAGCACCAGTAGGTAACCACCCAGCCCCTCAGACACCTCAACAACCGGCTGCACCAATTCCAGTGTAGGTACCGAAAGCAGCTCAAGGGAATTTCCAGTATCCACCCTATATGTTTGGGGCAAACCACCAAAACCAACTGGATCATTCCTGGCTAGTGGAGAGATTTTTGAAGATGAAACCCAGAGAATTCAACGGCAAGTCGTCTGATCCATTGTGGCCAGCACACTGGATAGACGAGATGGAGAGAAACTTCCTCATGATGACCGTTACAGAGGAAGAGAAAGTACTATGCGCCACCTTCATTCTCAAGGGCGACGCACACCATTGGTGGAAATCCACGTAGACATATTTACGGACCAAGCACGCCCTACTGACATGGGCTATATATAAAGAAGCATTCTTCGAGAAATATTTTCCACGAAGCTGCAGAGATTCGATGGAGAAGGAGTTCCTGAGTCTTTACCAGGGACAGATGTCAGTGGATGCGTACCAACAACGTTATGAAGAGCTGTTTTTCTTCGCACCACTGAGTATGCAAGAAGAAGAAACCAAAACCCGTAGGTTTGTCACAGGACTGAGAGGAAGCATCAGAGAACATGTTCTGAGCTTAGAGAAGACAATATATAATGAAGCTGTCCAGATTGCTCGAGTGATTGAATCGAGCCAGAAGGAGAGCTATTTTACTCAGAACAAAGGCATCAAGAGACCAGCCGGAAACTCCTACAATGAAGGCAATAACAGGACGTATAAGCCTTTCCATCCTCAAAACCCTACTACTGCACCCAAGACCACTTCGGCAGTGCAACCTCAGTCAAAGTCAAATTCTGAAGCCCCGAAGTGTTTTAACTGCAACCAGCCGGGACATATGGCAAGGGAGTGCCCTAAACCCAAGAAGCAATTCCATCAGGGACGTATATATGCTGTCACGTCCGAAGATGTGGCCGCATCACCCGATGTGGTCACAGGTATGACTGAAACTTTTAAAGTTGTAATTACATTGAATGGGCATGTAGACTAAGTAAAGATAAATCACAGGTATTGTACCTATAAATGGCGTACCCGCCAGAGTACTCTTCGATTCCGGAGCTACTCACTCCTTTATATTTGTGTCATTTGGAAAGAAGACTAAATTACCCATCAAAGCATTAGACTACAAATTACTTGTACGGTCACCAATGGGGTTAGAAGTGGAACTAGAGAAGGGTTATGGACCATGTCCAGTTCTCATTGGAGAGAAGACCTTAGATGCAACCTTGATACAACTTGAGATGGCAGACTTTGATGTCATCTTGGGAATGGACTGGTTAGCTCGGCATTCTGCAAATTTGTTATGCGCCGAAAAGAAGCTAACATTCAAAGACAAGGAAGGGGTAGAATTCAGTTTCTCGGGAACCAAACTTCCCCGGAGACGCAAACTCATACTTTCAGCATTAAAGGCTAAGAAGTGCCTTGAGAAGGGAGCAGTCGGGTATCTAGTATCAGTGGTCGACTTAACCAAGGAAGCACCACGAATGGAAGACATTGATGTTGTGCGGGAGTACCCTGACGTATTTCCGGAGGAACTACCTGGATTACCACCCGACCGGGCCACAGAGTTTGTAATAGACCTGATACCTGGAGCCGCACCCGTATCAAAAGCACCTTATAGAATGGCTCCTACGGAACTGAAGGAATTAAAAGTGCAACTACAAGAATTGTTGGACAAGGGTTATATTCGACCCAGTATATCTCCATGGGGGGCACCGGTGTTGTTCGTAAAGAAGAAGGATGGTAGCGTTCGATTATGCATCGACTATCGGGAGTTGAATAAACTGACAATCAAGAATCGATATCCACTACCTCGTATCGATGACTTGTTCGATCAGTTACAAGGAGCAAGAGTATTTTCTAAGATCGATCTTCGATCAGGCTATCATCAGCTGAAGATTAAAGAAGGTGATATTCCAAAGACAGCATTCAGAACCAGATACGGACATTATGAATTTTTGGTTATGTCTTTCGGATTAACTAATGCACCGACAACGTTCATGGAACTTATGAACCGAGTTTTCCACGATATGTTGGATACGTCGGTTATAGTATTTATTGATGACATATTGGTATATTGCAAGGACAAGGAAACCCACATCAAGAACCTAAACGTAGCCCTACAACGTTTAATGAAAGAGAAGCTATATGCCAAATTTTCAAAGTGCGAGTTTTGGCTAAGTGAAGTCGCATTCCTAGGCCATGTAGTATCCGCTGAAGGAATCAAAGTGGACCCCAGCAAGATCGAGGCTATTGTAAAGTGGGAAGCACCAAAGAGCATTTCGGAAATCAAAAGTTTTCTGGGTCTAGCTGGTTATTATCGGAGATTCGTAGAAAACTATTCTTGGATTGCCGTACCTCTCACCAGTTTGACCAAGAAGGGTGAAAAGTTTGTATGGACCGATAAATGTGAGAAGAGTTTTCAAACACTGAAGACCAGATTGATATCCGCTCTGATTTTGACTATTTCGGTTCCAGGACAGACGTTTACTTTATACACCGACGCGTCGGGACTGGGACTAGGATGTGTGCTTATGCAAGGAGAGCAAGTAATTGCTTATGCTTCAAGACAGTTAAAGGTACATGAGAAAAATTACCCCACTCATGATCTGGAGCTAGCGGCAGTGGTACATGCTGTCAAGATATGGAGACATTACTTATACGGAGAGAAATTCCAGATTAAGTCGAACCATAAAAGTCTTACTTATTTATTTAATCAGAAGGAGTTGAATATGCGGCAAAGAAGATGACTGGAACTAGTGAAAGACTATGATTGTGATATCCAGTATCATCCGGGAAAAGCGAACATAGTAGCGGATGCATTAAGCAAAAAAGCAATGATTAGATCTCAAGGAGAAGTTAGCACAACTGCAGCAATGTGTACCAATGGAATGGTATTCAATCACGGCAACGAGCAGTATGTGATAGATACAACGGATGAATCAGCCAACCAAGGGTTTATTCATCGGTTTTCAAATATGTTCACGGCATTGAAGATTATACCGGATATAGTGGACGAAGTGAAGATAGCTATCAAAGCAGATCCTTATCTGTGAACAGTACAAGAAGATATTGAGAAATGTAGGACTAACCCTGAGTTCACCTTAGACGACGAGAAAGTACTGAAATTCAAAGGAAGAATATGTGTACCGGAAACAGAAAGTATGGACATTAAACACCGACTGATGAAAGAAGCCCATACCACCATATATTCGGTACATCCTGGAAGTACAAAAATGTATCATGATCTAAAGAAATTATATTGGTGGAGGGGAATGAAAGCAGATGTAGCCAAGTTCGTGTCTCAATGCCTCAATTGTCAGAAAGTAAAGGCTGAACGACAAAGACCCGCAGGATTGTTACAGCCATTACCGGAACCAGCATGGAAATGGGACTGCATCACTATGGACTTCGTCACGGGACTACCATTGACTCCTCGAGTAGTTGACGTAGTTTGGGTGATTGTGGACCGTCTGACCAAAACAGCTCGCTTCATACCTATACAACCTCAGTATACACTGGAAAGGTTAGCGAAGCTGTATGTGGATAATATTGTTCGATTACATGGTGTTCCAGAAAGTATTGTGTCGGATAGAGATCCACGATTTACTTCCAAATTTTGGGAAAGATTGCAAAAGGCCATGGGTACAACGTTGAAGTTCAGTACTGCATTCCACCCACAGACAGATGGACATTCAGAGCGTACAATTCAGATTCTAGAAGATATGCTACGAGCATGTGTGATTGATTTCAAAGGATCATGGGATGAAAAGTTACCATTGATCGAGTTCGCTTACAGTAACAGCTATCAGGCGACCGTACAGATGTCACCTTATGAAGCACTGTATGGCAGGAAGTGTCGAACACCCTTGTTTTGGAATGAAGTTGGAGAACGTAGTATTGTTGGACCGGAATTTGTTGAAGAGACTTGTCGAGTGGTCGACATCATCAAGGAAAGAGTGAGAACAGCTCAGAACCGTCAGAAGCAATACGCAGATACTCGACGCAGAGATCTGGAGTTCGCCGTAGGAGATAAAGTATTTTTGAAGGTATCGCCTATGCGAGGATTGAAGAGGTTTGGACAAAAAGGAAAACTAAGTCCAAGATATGTCGGGCCATATGAAATTCTAGCTAAGCGTGGAAAAGTGGCTTATCAGTTAGCACTACCACCATCTATGTCAAGTGTGCATGACGTATTTCACATTTCCCTATTGAAAAAGTATGTCAAAGACCCAATGCATGTTTTGACAGTGGATTTTCCGGAATTGACTGATGATTTGACGTTTGAAGTAACACCAACAGAAATCACTAGTCGAAAGGTTCAACGTCTACGCAATAGAGATATCTACTATGTTAAGGTCACATGAAAAAGTAGAGACATGGAAGAGATTACATGGGAAGAAGAGAATGCGATGCGAAAGCAATACCCTTACTTATTTGATTCAGAAGGTACGTACAATTTCGAGGACGAAATTTTTATAAGTTGGGGGGAGTTGTAAGACCCGTGTCAATCTAACTCGGTCTTACCACCTTGAACCAGGTTTATCCATCATGGTCGAGTCAAATGAACCAAGGGCGTGAAGGAGATCGAGATCCCAGGTATCAAATCGACCCAAAAACACTTAAAATAGGGGAAGGGTCGCATACCCAGTTAAGCAGGGTCGGACCTCCCAAAACAGAGAGTCAGACCCTCAGTTTTGAAGGGAGGGTCGGACAACTTAAGACCCTAGGGTCGACGGGATCATCGACCCTCCCATCGACCATCGGTTTCTACCGAATATAGAAATTAGGAAATTTCTATATTTTTTATTGGGATTATTTCCAAATCCCAATGGGACTTATTTAGGTTGTTCCTAGTCTATTTAAAGGACGTCCCTAAGCCACTTTCACTCCTTTCACAACCCTAATTGAATTGAGAGAAAGAGAAGAGAAGGAAAAGAGGAAGAAGAGAGGCAAGCAAGAGAACTTAGCAAAAAGGAGAAGAGTTTCAGGAGAAAGATTAATCTTCTCAGGTATGGATACTAATTCCATAAGTTTCTACAGACCTTAGGTTAGTTAATGTTGAGAGAGTGATCTCGGAGAAACCCAAAACCATCAAGCTATGGTTAGGTTTTCATGGAGACCATAGGAGAGTGCATAAAAACTATTTAGATGGATTATACATGGCTTCAGACCATGGAATGAATATAGAATGGGATGTAGGAGCAAGCCATAGGACCCCAAACACGAAGAATGGACTAAAAAATGGAAATTGGACCAAAGTGCACCAAGGGTCGCACCCAGGGTCGATAGACCATCCGACCCTAAGTATTCCTGACCATCGACCCTCAACATTCGGGAAGTCCAGAAAGAGGGGAGGGTCGATAGACCCATCGACCCTAGCATCGACCCTCCCTTCAAAACTGAGGGTCTGACTCTCTGTTTTGGGAGGTCCGACCCTGCTTAGCTGGGTATGCGACCCTTCCCCTATTTTAAGTGTTTTTGGGTCAATTTGATACCTGGGATCTCGATCTCCTTCACGCCCTTGGTCAATTTGACTCGACCATGATGGGTAAACCTGGTTCAAGGTGGTAAGACCGGGTTAGATTGACACGGTCTCAGGTATGGATACTAATTCCATAAGTTTCTACAAACCTTAGGTTAGTTAATGTTGAGAGAGTGATCTCGGAGAAACCCAAAACCATCAAGCTATGGTTAGGTTTTCATGGAGACCATAGGAGAGTGCATAAAAATTATTTAGATGGATTATACATGGCTTCAGACCATGGAATGAATGTAGAATGGGATGTAGGAGCAAGCCATAGGACCCCAAACACGAAGAATGGACTAAAAAGTGGAAATTAGACCAAAGTGCACCAAGGGTCGCACCTAGGGTCGATAGACCATCCGACCCTAGGTATTCCTGACCATCGACCCTCAGCATTCGGGAAGTCCAGAAAGAGTGGAGGGTCGATAGACCCATCGACCCTAGCATCGACCCTACCTTCGACCCTCAGTTAACAGAGTAGTTTTTAATTCCGAATAAATTCTAATTAAATTCTATCGACTTTGTTAGGTCATCTAGCAATATAATAACATTATAAAGGTTATTTTAAAGCTTGAAAAAGTATCTATTAGCAAGCTAAGGTGAGGAACCTTAACTCCAAACTAAATTGGTTAATAATAAACTGTTTTTCTATTTCTTGAGTCCTATGCTATGCTTGATTCTATGTGAATATGTTTGTAATGTGCATACAGCATGCCATCCAATATTTCTATTACCTGTTCATGCATATTTATTTTATTGTTTATAACATGATGATGATGATGATGATGATAGGAATAGGCATGTTCTTGTATGTGTGTGGTTGATGTGCTTGATGCGAGCGAGTATCAGGGGAGGTGTGATGAGAACGTCAATAAACGTTAACCTTTGGCGGGTCTCAACACTTTAGCTCTATCTCTAACTCAAGTCTTGTGCATTAGCATCGTCGTATCGCCATTACTTTAGCAGAACTATTATGTCGTAGAGTATCAGGGGAGGTGGTCTCGGTCCTTGTAGTCTCTGACTCTACCGGGGGGCCTTAGCTCTATCTCTATGGACATTCTGAGGGATGCTGGGGTGAGGCTTTGGATACACTGTTTGGCATTAGGATTGGTTAGTTGCGAGCCCAGTTTGCAGCCCTTGCCAACAGGGGCTTACGTGTTGGTATGGCACTATATAGCAATAAACGTAACCTTTGTTATATAATGTTCATGATTGGGTGCATGTGAGTTGACGATAAACGTGATCTTCGGGTAACATCACACACTCGTGTATAGAGGCAGAGTCAATAAACGCGACCTTTGGCTACCTAAACCTTTCTATAGTATACTGCAAACTTATAAACCGGACCAAAGATATAAATTGATATTTTTTTTGCATGCATATGTATTGTTGCATTGTTTTGGCTACTCACTGAGCCGTGATGTGTGCTCACCCCTCGACGTCGAATATTTTTAGTTGATGATGCAGGTTATACCGTTGAAGACTATATGAATGCGTCACGTGCCGGGAATGTGCAGCTATGGAAGCTAGAGCTGAAGATGATACACACGACTCCTCTTGCGAGTGCAACTCGTGTGTATTTGATTAGATATTTTATAGGTTTCTTTTATTGAATTTAATAAAGACTTGTATTTGATATTTAAATATTTATGTCTCAGTTGGAAACAGAACAATTTGCTATTAAGTTATTGATATCATCTTAGTTCTCAGTTCATTTATTTATAAGATTTTCGCTATTGTGTATTTACTCTGATTATGATTACGGATGTGTGTAAGTTTGGATAACACGGGGATAGCCTATTTGGGATCCTGGTTGAACCGTTGGTTATTTAGCGGTTCATCACATCATTCAATAGAC
>CM053271.1:51865896-51902729 GCA_028583415.1 Protea cynaroides | reverse complement strand
GTTTCACCAATCACACACTGTGATGGCTACTCCACGGGGCAATACCCTAACCAGTGTTTCGTATATACCCAATACTCAACAGTAATGCTACGGTTGCACCCACAACCCCGATGCTACAACATCAACCGCATTCACAGCTACAACTGTGTCCTAGGCACCAACCCCAACACCAGTCAAGCACCCACTTGACAGGTCAATATGTATATCAAATGATTACAAACCCTTCCCATATAGCACTGATACAGTAAATAGAGTTTGTGTGTGAGTTTACCTCCCGGTCTTGCTCACTACTGATGCAAGCCTCTCTGTGCTAGCATTTCGACCTCCTCTCGGGCTGCATAGCTCATTCTTCACCACAAGGGCTCCATTGGACACTCACAGCAGGTCCACACACTCTCTTCAAGCTTCAACGAAGCTTTCATGGCCTCACATAGGCAGTAGGAGTCTCTCTCTCTTGGAGAAGCTTCAATTGAGGGTTACCTTCAAAATCGCCATTAGAGGCCTTCTGCTCGACCTTAAACCACTCCCAAAGTCTTCTACATCGAAATACCTTCAGTTTGACATATTATAGAACTCAATCTGTGATCGGACGGCTGAGATATGATCAAAAGAAGTTCGACCACTCATAACATTCCAAATGGAATCTTCTACCTTGATTCCATGCGCCGCGACGCACATAATCATTTCTGCCTCTGACGTACCGTACGCCGCTGTCGACTTTTGATTGGCGGAGAGGGGATCTTCTGATTTAGACATCTGGATCGGTCAGATCCCATCAGTGAAACTCGGCGCCACTTGAAGCCTTCAGATTGGAATCTTCATTGCGGCATTTCATCGAACAGATGATGCACGCGGCTGCCTGCACATGGGTGCTGTGCGCTCGGCTGGTGCTGTGGGCGCGGCAGGCTGCCTGCACGCAGGTGTTGTGCGCGCGGCTGCCTGCTGTGCGCGCGGCGGTAGCTGTGCAAGCGGCTGCCTGCTGTTCGCGTAGCTGCCTGCTGTGCGTGCGGCTAGTGCTATGCGCGCGAATGCTTGCTGTGCGCGCGGCTGCCTGCTGTGCGGGCGGCTGGTGTTGTGCGCGCGGCTGGTGCTGTGCGCGTGGCTACCTACTGTGCGCGTGGCTGCCTGCTGTGCGTGGCATGCTGTGCGCATGGCTCCCTCCATGTGCGTGGCACCTGCTGTGCAGTGCGCATGGCCCTGGCATGTGCATGCTGTTGGGCATGCTAGCATGGCCTGCTGGCCTGGTGCCGCGGGCATCGGCCCTGCTGGCCTAGGCTGGCTGCCATGCTGGCCTGGCCACCCAAAGTGGGTCCCACCTGGTCCCCACCCATTCTCTCTCCTCTATTTTCTCTCTCTTCTTTCTCTCTCTTCATCTGGGCTTTCTCATCAGCTGAACTGCATTCTCTTCGACTGCTGCATCAACCCAGTCACCCTATCTTGACTGCCCACTCACCCTGTCTGTCAGAGAGTCCTACAGACACTCTCTCTCCTCTTTCTTTCTCAGATAAGAGCTGTCCACCTGTCTGACCATGCTTGCTGCTATCTTGACTCTGTCTGCTGTGCCTGCTGAGCTGTCCACTCAGTCTACTGTGCTATCCACTCAGTCTGTTGTGCCTGCTGAGCTATCTACTGAGTTGTCCACTCTGTCTGCTGTCCACTCAGTCTACTGTGCCTGCTGAGCTGTCCACACTGTCAAACCATGCATGTTATGTTGTATACATGTTCTGCTTTTCTTTCTGTCCTCCTGCATGTCTTGCTGACATTCTCTCTCCTCCATATCATCCTGCCAACTGTCTAGAGGTTGCCAACAATGACAACACACACAATACAAAGTTGCTGACAACATCACAACTTGGCCAAGGTTCCAACAATCTCCCCCTTTGGAATTGTTGGCAACCTACCTATATGATATCTCCACATGATATCAAGTACTAACTCCACACAGCCTTTCTCAGCCTTTCTCTCCCCCTTTGACAACAAGTCCCAAAGGGCATAGCCTCACCTGTATAGACTCCCCTTAGAAATGCTCCCCCTTCTGGGTTCTCTTCCTTCATAGGAACTCTTCTTACATAGCCTCACCTGTGGGAGTGCCCACCGCATCTTTCCAATCCCACAGATGAAAGATGATGCTGTGTAGACATCAACTCCCCCTTTCATCACTGCTCCCCCTATATCAGAACTTCCATTGAATGGACTCACCTATAGGAGTGCCCACCGGATCTTTCCAATCCCATAGATGAACAATGATGCATTTCAGATTCCAACTCCCCCTACATCTGTACCATCTCCAAAGAACTAAGAGTCACAACTCTTAACTTGACTTTGAGAGTCACTCAACTGAGTTCTTTGAGAAGATCTTTCTGAAGACATCTGCCACTTGAACACCACTGACTGTAGCTACTAAGCTCTTCTCCTGCTTTGCTAGGCCACAAAATCTTTAAAAAAAAGGATGCACTGCCACTAGTGCCCTTTTCTGTCATCAACATACTTGGCCAAGCACATAGCTAGTATACAATCAGTTTTCTGAAAGAACATACAGGTTGCCCTATGTTCTTGTCCCTTGTGCCACTACTCTCCCTTTTTCAACATTTTTCATCATAAAACCATTCTTGGTGAAGGTTATTTCATTTCCTTGATCAAAAACTTGACTCACACTCAAGAGATTGTGTTTCAGGCCATTGACTAGTAAAACCTTCTGGGATTTCAATTGTGCACTGCAGATGTTGACTGTTCCTTTTCCTTTGATCCTTGCACCATCATTGTTTCCAAATATAACTGAACCTCCTGCTTCAGTATTTAGACTTGAAAAAATTTCTCTATCCCCTATCATGTGAGTGGAGCACCCACTGTCCAAGATCCATGGTGTAGGTCTACTTTTGGCTTTAGGAGTTGTCTGTACAATTAAGGATTTATTTCCCTTTTTCTTGCTCTTCTCAACCCACACTGCTTTTTCTTTCACTGTGATGGGTTTTCTTGCATTTTCTTTCACAACTCTTTCTTCTCTTTGAGCTGGTCTTCTGGGAGTATTTCTTCTCATATTTCCTCTTGGTTGACTTTGATATGAAAGGAGTGTCTGACAATTTCTGGCTATGTGACCATATCTCTGACACCTGAAGCATTCTATCTTGTTCTCTGCCAAAGGAGCAAATCTGTTCCTGCTTGTGAACATTGGAGTTCTCTCTTGTCTTCTGCACTCTGCCACTCTATGCCCATATGCATTATAGCCATAACAGTACCCACTGAAGCTCTCTCTTGGCCTGAGATTTTTGCCTTGCTTCCTCTGCCTATGCTGGTTGACTGTATTGATGCCATCTCTTCCAGTTCTGTTCTCAGGTTGTTTCTCAACATGTGACCTCATCTATTTTGCTCTTTGCTCTGACAAACACAGTGGGGTTTTCAATAGACCCTTTACCTTGAGCCTTTTCTGTCTTCTGCTTCTCATAACCAAGCCCAGATTTGATGTGAGATGACCTCTGTTAGCTAAGAATTTCATCCAGAATATTCTCCTCTTCCATTTGTGAGCAGTCATCCTCAACTTCTTGATCTGTTGCAGTCTTCTCCTTTGAATTTAGGATAGTTACTGATGGAGATGATGTTGTTGCTTCCATGTAACTCATATTCTCTCTCACAGAGCTTGCAAGCTCAGTTTCTAGTCTGATAATCTCTTCCTCAAGCCTTGCACATTCATCTAATTTTGGGGACAACTCATTGTTCAGATCAGATGCTATCTTCTTTGATTCTTCAGTAGAGAGTTGCAGTCGACTGATCAACTCAGTTGCTTCATTATATTGATCATTCAGCTTTTTGCTCTTTTTCCTCTCAGTTTTGAGATCTTTAAGAGCTGAAAGCAACTCTCCTTCAAGGTCAATTTCTTCTTCAACTTCATCTTTCCTTTTTGATTTCTTCTTCTTCCCTTGAAGCTCATCAAGAAGGACCATGAAGAGGGCCTCATCATTGTCATCCTCTGATGATTCATCTGAGTAATATTCATTTTTCCTTGTTAGCAGACTTCTCTTCTTGGGCACATACTTTTTCTTTCCTTTCTGGTCTTGACTCTCTTTGGGTTCTTCATCATCAGAGTCATAGAAACTTCCTCTCTTTTTTTGGCACTTGAACGCAAAGTGTCCTAGGCTTCCACAGTTGAAGCATCTCATGGTTGACTTGCCTTTGTACTTGTCACTCCTTTTCTTCAACTTTCTGGTTAGATAAGCTATCAGCTCATCATCTGAGTCATCAGAATCACTGTTGTCTTCTGCTCTTGACTTCTCTGCTAGTTCTTTAATTTTCAATTTCTTTATAGCCTCAAAAGCAGCTTCTCTTTCTACTAACACTGGGTCTATCATTCTCATCTCATAAGTGGTCAGGATGCCATGTAGCTCATCAATGGTTAGACTGTCCAAGATGGTTATTTCTTCAAGTGCAGACACCTTTGCATTATACAGCTTGGGCAGTGTTCTCAATACTTTCTTGACACCTGTGAGGAAAATGGGAAATCGATGTGATCCTCCTCGGTATGAAATGTGTATCCTGTATCGACGAAGATCGATTTGTTCTGTTGGAGTCGCCACCTAGATTAAGGTCTAGGACCTCTAAAAATGTAGCCTCACCCTAAGGTAAGACTTCCATTGACTCGTGACCCAATGTATCGGTTCTTTGGTCTGCAAGAGATCGGGTAAGTATTCAGGGTACGGTTATGGGAAGGTGTTAGGCACCCAAATCGCCCGATCAATATCGGCCTCCTAAACTTTTCTTGAATTCTAATTTTGACTGTGCTTGGTCAACTGGATGACTAGGGTTCAATGGGGGATGTCCTAAACCAAGTTGCTAAGTTATTCTAACCTAGGATTTAGCCAATCATGTTTTGAAGCAAATAAACAAGCAAATGTAATGTACAACATTATACAGTGAATCGAACCAAAGATGGTTCGGTCTTGGACTGAATCTGAGATGTGTAAGACATCTCAAACTGCCTACGTATTCCAATCCTGGAAATCAAGTCCAAAAACGTAGTTCGAAATGGTTGTGTGATTAAAGATTATGGAAGTGATTTATGCATGTGCTTCAATTAGATTTTTTTTGTTCAAGTTGAAGTTTATGCTGGATGTATGGTTGATGGGTGGCTTTGTACCGTATTTGGGATTCCCAAATTGCCTACGTATTCTAGGGTTTGCCCTAGAAATCAGGTACGACATAGTTCGAAAATTTATGAGAGTCGGATTTGGAATGTGTACCAAATCCTTCCAATTTTGTCAATAGGATCTAGGGATGAGACCTAAATTCCTACCATTTTTATTTGGGATGTGTACCAAATTCTTTCTATTTTTGTTAATAGGATCTAGGGATGAGACCTAAATTCCTATCATTTTTATTTGGGATGTGTACCAAATTATTTTTAATTTTGTTAATAGGATCTAGGGATGAGACCTAAATTCCTACCATTTTTATTTGGGATGTGTACCAAATTATTTCTAATTTTGTTAATAGGATCTAGGGATGAGACCTAAATTCCTACCATTTTTATTTGGGATGTGTACCAAATTATTTCTAATTTTGTTAATAGGATCTAGGGATGAGACCTAAATTCCTACCATTTTTATTTGGGATGTGTACCAAATTATTTCTAATTTTGTTAATAGGATCTAGGGATGAGACCTAAATTCCTACCATTCTTATTTGGGATGTGTACCAAATTCTTTCCATTTTTGTGGATAGGATCTAGGGATGAGACCTAAATTCCTACTATTTTTATTGTTTCCATTTTTAGGTTTTTAGGGTTTCCTATCCCTTTTCATTGTGATTTTCGTTTTTTAGGATTTTCTACCCTAATTGCTCTCTTTATTCTAGGGTTTATTTTGCCCTAATTATTCTTTCCATTTTTAGGGTTTCACTACCCTAATTGTTCAGTTCTTTCCATTTTAGGGTGTATCTTGCCCTAGTTGTTGTACAATGTAAACAATCTAACATAGCAATGTGAGCTTAAATATAGCAATGTAAGCATCCAAATATAGCATGTTGGAAATATATTCAAATTTAGCAACACATCAGTCAAAAATGGCAAGTGAGCATGTGAATCAATACAAACATGGTAAGTGTGCATCCAAACATGGCAGTAATATGTGAGCAAGTGTAGTAGACAAATATGGCAATAAGCATGTGTAGCATTCCAATCATGGCAATGTGATTATTCTAATTATGACAATGTGATCATTCCAATTATAGTAGTGTATGCATACGAGCATCCGAACATAGCATAGCATCAAATATGGCATGTGAGAAACAACCAAAGCATATGAGAATCAATCAAAACATGATGGAACACGTAGCAAGATGACAGCTTTGTCAAGCTGGACCAAAATGGGCACATAGGGCACTATACTTACTCAAAAAATTCTTAAAAGATATCCCTGGAAAGAAGACTCAGAGGCCAACATTTTGTCTCAAGGAAGCTAATCCTAAAAGAGACCATAGGCTGGTCGAAAATATTCCCCAAGTACAGGCAAATACACTGGTCAGGTCTGTTCCATATTTTTGACCAGTTGCACCATAAATTCCAAATAAAATTATATTATTAATGAAAATTAAATACAGACATATATCTATGTAGATAACTGTCTGATCTAAAATTTCATTAAGAAAAACAAGTTAAAACAGTATATTTTCTATGTGAAAAATGACTCTTTTCAATCATGCAAATCAGCACATCATGACAGATCTGAAATCAAAGCACTATGCACTTAAAAATTGATATCAATTCAACGAAAAATGAAAAAAATATGAAACTAGTGCCATTTTTAGAAGACTTTCATGTCTAAAAAGTTCATGTTAAGTGGATTTTCTGATTATGGCCATAAGGCCTTTGTCTAGAGACTTTTCGATGGAGGATTGCATTATATTCGAGAAAAATAGCAATGTCAAAGACAAATTTTTTGATATATTTCCCCAATTCCAAATGGAACGAAATTTTTAGGGTAGTCTTCTATCATATCAGAGAGACTCCCATAAAATTTTGGGCTTCAATATCTTAGAAAAAATACATATGATGTACGTCCTAAGTTTGAACCCTAAATCTGGAATTTTCAAATCAGAAAATCACTTTATGAAATTTACAAAAAACATCAAACATCATTGTATATCAATAAAAAATTCATCATTGAATAGCTTAGAAAAATTATCATTCATGAAAAATATTAGATATAGGCATCCTAACATTAACAAGCATGTAATAGAGCATTCATGATTGAGATTTCATGAAAATTAGCCTTTTTCAAGCAAAATTGGCATTCGGGCATTATAACGACCTCTAAATTTGTTTAGAGTACTAACCTTGGGCTCAAATCGAGCGAAACCGTTGATGAAGGGTGATTGGGGATTGCATCAATCCCCTTTGAATGTGAATCCTCCTTCTCCTCTCTTCTGCTTCTTTCTCTCTTTTCTTCTTCTATTTTCTTTCTTTTCTCTTTTCTCTCTCTTTCTTTCTTCCTCTCTCATGTTTTCTCTCTCTCACTCACGTTTCTCTCTCTCACCCACGTTCTCCTCTCTCTCTGGTCTGGAAAAGGATCCCTCCTCTCTCCTATTTATAATTTTTCACTCATTTTTTAGAAGATCCTTCTTTCCTTTTCTTCTTTTTTCTAGAAAATCTTTTTTTCTCTCCATTTTTTCTTCTTTCCTTTCTTTTCTTCCTTCCCACGTTTTTTCTTCTTCCTTTCTTTCCTTTTTCTCATTCTTCTTCTAGAAAACCCCTTCTCTCTTTCCTTTCTCTCCTTCCTTCTTCTAGAAAAATCCTTCTCTCTTTCCTTTCTTTCTTCTTTCCTTTTCTTCTTCATTCTTTTCCTTCCTTTTTTCTTTTCTCCCTCTCTTTTCTTTCACGTTTTCTTTCTAGAAAACGTGAAGGGAATCTTTTCCCCCCTTTTTTTTTTTTTTTTATTTCTCCCTCTTTCCTTTTTCTTCTCAAGATCTTTTTGGATTATCTCAAAACCCTAAATCCCCTTCTCTTTCACGTTTTTCTTCCTCTTTCATTTTTCTTCTCAAAATCTTTTGGATTATCACTTACATATAATAATATATATTATATACATATATACACATATATTTTATAACATACATATATATATATATATATATATATATATATATATATATATATATATATATATATATATATATAATATATATAATATATATAAATACTATGCACATGAATGAACCGGTTCGAAACGGGTTGAGACCGACTTAGGTTGACCGAGTTAAACCGATATGGGTTGAGCTAGGTTGGACCAAACCCGGCTTGAACCGAGTTGACTGGATTAATTGGAATTAACTGGGTTTTCTCTCCTTGTCATTTCATGTGTCATTTTCGCTGTCATCCCGCATGGAATTTTTCGATGGCCTCTATTCCAAATTTTTTGCGTTCATTTTGTAGAAGATTAGAAATGAGGAATATAAGAACTGGAATCACCTGAATCCGATGTAGAACGGAAAAGATATGCAGCTTTGAAGTTCTGACGATAATTTTGCATGCAAGCTTGCATGGGACCCACTGGTGACTTCTACCCGGGATTTTTTACGTCCACTTTGTAGAACATCATGAATGAAGAATAATGGTCTTGGAATCATCTGAATCCGATGTCGGATGATCAAGATATGATGATTTGAAATTCAAACATTCCAACTTAGGATAATTTGCATGAAGGCCCCTAGGATTATTTATAATAATTTCATAAACCTCCCTCATATGTATCATCTGACTAAACTGGTCATATCTTCCTCATTTGATATCGAAATTGAGCAATTCTGGTCTCGTTTCGAAGATAATTCTATGACCTACGCATCCATGCAAAATTATAACCCATGACCTTGCTGTGGACCCATTGAAAACTTCCTCAAATTCACAGACCCATTGAAAACTTCCTCAAATTCACAGTCAAGAATCCAAACTTTCGATCACCTTTCTTCCTTTTGTTGTCCACACACCAGCAGGACTTTGTTTAGCTGGGATGGCAAAAATGGGGTGCTTACAACACCATGGACTTCCTTCAGCTCTTCCCCTAGTGCTCTGATTGCATTGGTGACTCCATTCACTCTGTTGAGATAGACCTCAATAGTTTCTCCCTCAGTCATCCTCAGACTCTCAAACTGTGATCTAAGGATTTGTAGTTTTGCCTCCTTGATCTTGCTATCTCCCTCATGTACACTCTTCAGCTTGTCCCAGATTTCTTTGGATATAGGACAGCTGATCACTCTAGTGAGCTCATTGCTCACAAGTGAAGCCAGAAGGGCTGTGACTGTCTTGGCTTCATTTTCTCTCTTCTTCATCTCCACTATATCAGTGATGTCTTTTGTGGTGTGCTTGTAGCCGTTCTTGACTGCTAGCCATACTCCATAGCCTTGAGCTGTCAAGTATGCTTCCATTCTCACTTTTCACACACTGTAGTTGGACACATCAAATATAGGGATTCTTTCATTCTTGTGGTGGTCTTCACTGGATGCCATTTCTCAGTCTCAATTTACTGTCTATACCCGAAGCTGTTTGTCTTCTTTCCTTGGGAACTCAGCTCTGATACCAATTGTTATTCCCAGGTTGACACTGAGAGGGGGCGGGGGTGAATCAGTGACCACTAAAAATCCTTTTCCACTATACTGGTTGGTTTGCTGCTATGGACAATGCTGCCAAGAGCTGTTGATTAATTTGTGCTATGCTGCCTTGAGCTGATTACTTGAGACTTTTCCATAGACAATCTGTCAAACACATTTCGTGCACACACCAACCACACACCCACAGGTATCCATACTAAGGGATTGGCCTGCCAAGTGTATACACCCAGACCTGCAGCACATAGACTTCTAATCCATACTCACAAGCACATAAATAGGACACACAATATAACGTGGTTCACCATTCACACAGTGTGATGGCTACTCCACGGGGCAATACCCTAACCAGTGTTTCGTATATATCCAATACTCAACAGTAATGCTACGGTTGCACCCACAACCCCGATGCTACAACATCAACCGCATTCACAGCTACAACTGTGTCCTAGGCACCAACCCCAACTCCAGTCAAGCACCCACTTGACAGGTCATACAATATGTATATCAAATGATTACAAACCATTCCCATATAGCACTGATACAATAAATAGAGTTTGTGTGCGAGTTTACCTCCCGGTCTTGCTCACTACTGATGCAAGCCTCTCTGTGCTAGCATTTCGACCTCCTCTCGGGCTGCATAGCTCATTCTTCACCACAAGGGCTCCATTGGACACTCACAGCAGGTCCACATACTCTCTTCAAGCTTCAACGAAGCTTTCATGGCCTCACATAGGCAGTAGGAGTCTCTCTCTCTTGGAGAAGCTTCAATGGAGGGTTTCCTTCAAAATCACCATTAGAGGCCTTCTTCTCGACCTCAAACCACTCCCAAAGTCTTCTACATCAAAATACCTTCAGTTTGACATATTATAGGCCTCAATCCGAGATCGAACGGCTGAGATATGATCAAAAGAAGTTCGGCCACTGATAACATTCCAAATGGAATCTTCTACCTTGATTCCATGCGCCGCGACGCACATAATCATTTCTGCCTCTGACGTACCGTACGCCGCTGTCGACTTCTGATTGGCGGAGAGGGGATCTTCTGATTTAGACCGCTGGATCGGTCAGATCCCGTCCATGAAACTCGGCGCCACTTGAAGCCTTCAGATTGAAATCTTCATTGCGGCATTTCATCGAACAGATGATTCGCGCGGCTGCCTGCAAGCGGGTTCTATGCGCGTGGCTGGTGCTGTGCGTGCGGCAGGTGCTGTGCGCCCGGCTGCCTGCTGTGCGCTCGTCTGGTGCTGTGCGCGCTGCTGGTGCTGTACGCGCGACGGTTGCTGTGCGTGCGGCTGATGCTGATTGAGGCTGGTGCTGTTAGCACGGCGATTGCTGTGCGTGTGGCTGCCTGCTGTGCGCACGACTGGTGCTGTGCGCGTGGCTGGTGTTGTGCGCGCAGCTGCTTACTGTGTGTGGCATGCTGTGCGCATGGCTCCCTCTATGTGTGTGGCACCTGCTGTGCAGTGCGCATGGCCCTGGTACGTGCATGCTGCTGGGCATGCTGCTGGCCATGCTGGCATGGCCTGCTGGCCTGGTGCCGCGGGCATCGGCCCTGCTGGCCTAGGCTAGCTGCCATGCTGGCCTGGCCTGTAAGACCCGTATCAAACTATCCCGGTCTTACCACCTTGAACTAGGTTTACCCATCCTGGACAAGATGAATGGACCAAGGGCGTGAAGGAGATCGTGATCCCAGGTATCAAGTCGACCCAAAAACACTTAATTTAAAGGGAGGGTCGCATACCCAGCAAGGGAGGGTCGGACCCCCCAAGACAGAAAGTCGGACCCCCTTTTTTTCGAGGGGGGTCGGACACTTTAGGAAACCAAGGGTCGACGGGATCATCGACCCTCTCATCGACCCTCGGTTGCCTTGAAACCGAAATTAGGAAAGTTTCCAAATTTCGATTGGATTCCTTCCAAATCTCAATGGGACTTAGTTTAGGAGTTTCCACCCTATAAATAGGACGTCCCTAAGCCTCTTTCACTCCTTTTACAACCCTAATTGAATTGAGAGAAAGAGAAGAGAAGGAAGAGAAGAAGAAGAGAAGCAAGGGAGAGAAGAAAAAGTAAAAAGGAGAAGAGTTGCAGAGAAGGAGTATTCTTCTCAGGTATGGATACTAATTCCATGAATTTCTACAGACCTTAGGTTAGATAAGGATGAGAGTGTGATCTCGGAGAAACCCAAACCATCAACCCATGGTTAGGTTTCCATGAAAAACCATGGGAGAATACATAAAAACTATATAGGTGGATGATTCATGGTTCTAGACCATGGAATGTATGTTGAATGGACTGTAGGAGCAAGCCATAGGACCCCAAACACGAAGAATGGACTAAAAGGAGGAAAACTGACCAAAACCCACAGGGGGTCGCACAGAGGGTCGATGACCATCCGACCCTATGTGACCCTGAGTATCGACCCCCGGGGTTCCGAAGTCCGGATTAGGGGAGGGTCGCACCGTGGGGTCGGTCATAACTCAGGACCCTACCTCCGACCCTCAGTTAGTAGAATGGTTTTAAAAATTTAGAATAAATTCTAATTAAATTTTATCGACTTTGTTAGGTCTTCTAGCAATATAATAGCAATATAAAGGTGATTCTAAAGCTTGGAAGAGTATCTATTAGCAAGCTAAGGTGAGGGAACAAGACCTAAACTAATTGGTTAATAATAAACTACTTTTATTTTCTTGAGTCCAATGCCATGCTTGATTCTATGCGAATATGCTTGTAATGTGCATTCAACATGTCATCCAATATTCCTGCTATTATTGTTCATGCATATTTAATTTTGTTTACTTATAACATGATGATGATGATTGATGCTAGGAATAGGCATGTGAATGTTTGTGTGTGGTTAGTGTGCCTGATGCGAGTAGGGCATCAGGGGAGGTGTTATGCGGTGTTTGATCCGGGCACTTTAGCTCTATCTCGAACTCAAGTCTTGTGCATTAGCATCGTCGTATGGCCGTTACCTTACCAGAACTATTGCGACGTAGGGCATCAAGGAGGGTCTCGGTCCTTGAGTCCTATACTCTACCGAGGGCCCTTAGCTCTATCTCTACGGGTGCTCTGAGGGATGCTGGGGTGAGGCCTTGGATACATTGGTTGACATTAGGATTGGTTAGTAGCGAGCCCCGTTTGCAGCCCTAGCCATCAGGGGTTAATTTATTGGTATGGAGTTGTGCATCGATAAACGTGACCTTCGTTGTACAATGTTCATTATGGGTGTTGTGGGCGACAGTGAGAGTCATCGGGCGTATCCACACTCTCGTGCATAGAGGTGCGGTGGCCACCTATCCTTTCTATAGCACAGTGCAAACGTAAAATTAGACCAAAGATATGAATTGATTGCATGCATATGTATTGTTGCATTATTTTGTTTGCTCACTGAGCTGTGATGTGTGCTCACCCTTCGACGTCGAATATTTTTTTTTTAGTTGATGATGCAGGTACAACCGTTGAAGATTATATAAATGCTCCAGAATACGGGAACGTTGCAGCGATGGTAGCTGAAGATGAAGTGGATACACATGACATCTCTTGTGAGTGCAACTCATGTGTATTCGATTAGATTTTTAGTTTTATCTATTTGGTTTTATTAAAGACATGTATTTGATATTTATTTATTTATGTCTTAGTTGATACAGAATAATTTGTTATTTAAATATTGATGCCACAATGGATTCTCTGTTCATTTTATTATAAAACTTCCGCTATTGTGTATTTACTCTGATTATGATTATGGATGTATGGGGTTTAGATAACACGGATATAGCCTACTCGAGATCCTGGTTGAACCGTTGGTTTGTTAACGGTTCATCACACCATTCCCGAATAGTGCGGAATTGGGGTGTGACAACTTGGTATCGAGCTTTCGGGCCTTGTCCGCTAGACCAAAGATACTTTCACAACCAATTATGAACCGAGATAGGATAAAAAGTAAAAACTGTAATATTAACACACTATAAGCACAAGTGATGTTTGAGACCAATTTAAAAAGAGAATAATGCATCTATTAAAGGGGAAACAAATTTTAAATACAATGCGAGAGAAACAAATATATATATTAATACTTAAAGCAGAGTACAGTCCACAACCCGGACAATTACTCTGTATTACAAAGAAAAAAAAAGTAAAGAAATGTAATCATGAAGCTGGAGGTGAAGGAGGAGGCGGTGCCTCGCGGTCTCTGTCATAGTCCTCGGCATAGACTCTAGTCAACCAGGCCACCTGAGTCTGAGTCGCCTGAAGACTAGCTGTGAGATCAGCCACCCGCTGATCAGTCCGCGCTGTACGTCTAGAAGCTCCACTATCCTCAGCTCCGATGCGCGCTGAGCCTCTCTAATCTCGTGAAACATACTCAGCACGTCATCAGAAGGTGGACGCGAAGGACCAGCTGCATGTGAAGGACCAGCCGCAAAAGATGTACTCGCTCCAAAGAAGATGTGTAGAAGAAGGAGGTGGTATGGAATCCACATCCATGTAAAGACGATCATCATCCCCCGACAAGACACCACTAGGGACCCCAAACACAGCTGCCGCTGCCTCGACGTTCGTGATCTCGATGCGAGTGTGAGGGCGCACCATCTCGTTCCTCTCCTCGTCACTGACTTGGGCATCCCGCAAGCCCATCTTGCAAATAGCCTCCCAATCTAGAGGCGACGAGAAGGTTTTCTCCTGAATCTTCTCATCCACTAAATCAACTCCCAGGCGGGTCAGCAACATAGTGATCATACGTCCATAGGGTAGATTACCCCTATGACTGGGCAATGTGGCACTGATCATAGTCCGCATGATGATGTAAGGAAGGCAGACGGGCTGCCTAGTGCAAATGCTATACAGAAGATACTGGGTCAGCTGAGAACCCTCTCGTAATGGCCACTCTGCAGAATCAGATTATGCTGGATAATCTTGCAAAAGACCCGTGGAGCCGGACGCATATAGCTAAACCATAGGGCCATCATAGGAAATGCCCAACAAATTTGCTAGCTGCCGGTAGTCAAAAGAGACCTCAACTCCCTTGACATAGCTAGTAATCCTGAGCTCGTGACCCCTATCCACATCATTGTAATCCCCCACCACCTGGAGATTACAATAAAACTGTCGCACTAAATCCGGGCATGTGCAAGCGTCGTAGGTAATGACAGGGAGCCACCCCATATCACCAAAGGCTCTCTCCACGTTGAACAAGGCTAACTCAGCCAAGTTCACCATACGACCTCCCTCCACTTTCTTACGAACAAAGTGGGCATATTGTGCCTTGGCTTCGTTGGAACGGAAGCGAAGAGGATCATGAACTCCGGGTACCTTGGTACGAGCCATGGTATCTGCCAATAAGAAAGAAAAGAAAACATATAATATGTTAATAAGATAGAAAATCTGAAATTTTGACATTATAACGACGTAAGTTGGCTAAAAGCCTCACTTGTCACCCAGACACGTGGGCAGGAGGACTTACGTAGGTCTCAACATGTCCTACAACACTCAGACAGTAGGAAATTCTAGCTAATGAAGTCCAATTTGAAGAAATTATGAATAATTGAAAATTTTGACAAATTAGGGCAAAAAGAGCAAAAATCCAAGTTCTCGATAACCAACCGATGAAACTCAAAAATTTTTGAGGGCTTTCGTTCCTTGAGACACCAATAACAAAAGCCCCCAATAAAAATCGAATTTTTAAGATTGGAAAAAGTTTAATTTGAAAAATACAAGTTAAATGGACAAAAACCTAGAAATGGAAACCTAAAAATAGGTAAAAATGAGAAAGCATACCTGTAGGGATGATGTGGACGTCGAAACACGGATCCAAACTGACCAAAATAGCAGAGTGGCACTGTAGCAACTCAGAGGTGGGAGACGAGTCGAAACGGGAGAGAAACGATGGGGAATGAACCCAGAATAAGATCTTAAAGGTCTGATTTTTGGTCTGGGGGTCAGACAATTCGACCAGGATCATTGACCCTCGAATCGACCCCCAGATCGACCCTCAGCTCTAGGGAATCTGATAGATAACCAGGGTCGGATACTGAGGGTCAGATACCCATCGACCCCCACATCGACCCCCAGCTCTCGGAAAGAACAGGTCATTCCCAGGGTCGGATATTGAGCGTCGGACATACCATCGGCCCAACATAGAAAAGACAGTATTTTTCAAAAATGAGCTGAAAATTTTGAAATTTTACATCGGTTAACGTGTCTACATGCAGTATAAATGATTGACTCACCTATTTTGATGATTTTCAGGCACCACCAATCTCAGAAGAAAACATGTCTGGATGTAGAGTAACCAGACAGAGTCGAAATGCAGTTCCACCACCACCTGTGGAGGAAACTAGCCAGGAGAATATATATGCATAGGAAAATCCATAGGTTGTACCCCCAGGAAATCCAAAACAGGTAAATCCTACCAACTTGCCACCTCCACCACCGGAGTTAGCAACCGTGGTAATGAATCTAACACAATAGCTGCAACAGATGCAACAGATGCAACTTACACAGGCTCAAATGCAAGTTGCAATGGGAATTATGTTCCAGGCCGCACATGCTACACCCATGCAGACTGGACAAACTAGTGCAGCACCGGTGGGTAACCACCCAACACCTCAAACACCTCAACCACCAGTTGCACAGATCCCAGTACCTGGTCCGGAAGCAGCTCAGTTCGGGATCGTATCCACAACCTATGTTTGGGGCATACCCCCAAAATCGAATGGATCACTCCGACCGGTTGAGAGATTTCTGAAGATGAAGCCCAAGGAATTTAACGGTAAACCGTCGGATCCGTTATGGCCAGCACATTGGATCGACGAGATGGAGAGAAAATTTCTCATGATGACTATTACTGAAGAAGAAAAGGTGTTATGTGCCACCTTCATGCTGAAAGGCGATGCACACCATTGGTGGAAATCTACCAGGGCATATCTACTGACCAAGCACGCCCTATTGACTTGGGCTATTTATAAAGAAGCGTTCTTTGAGAAGTATTTTCCCCGAAGCTTCAAAGATGCTATGGAGAAGGAGTTCCTGAGTTTATATCAGGGCCAGATGTCCGTGGATGCGTATCAACAGCGCTATGAGGAGCTGTTTTTCTTTGCACCACTTAGTATGCAAGAGGAAGACACTAAGACCCGTAGGTTTGTCACGGGACTTAGAGGAAGCATCAGAGAGCACATCCTGGGTTTAGAGAAGAAGATATATAATGAAGCTGTCCAAATCGCTCGAGTTATCGAATCGAGCCAGAAGGAAAGTTACTTTACACAAAATAGAGGCATAAAAAGACCAGCCGGAAATGCTTATGATGGAGGGAATAACAAAACATTTAAACCTTTCCGTGCCCAAGGCTTTACCGCTGCACCCAAGACCACTCAACCAGCTCAGGAGCAACCAAAGCCAAATACTGAAAGTCCAAGATGTTATAACTGCAATCAAGTGGGACATATGATGAGAGAGTGTCCTAAACCCAGGAAGCCACAACATCAAGGACGAGTTTATGCTGTTACGTCTGAGGAAGCTGCCGCATCACCCGATGTGGTCACAGGTATGACCTAAACCTTTAAGTTGTATTACAATGTGTAAGCATGTAGACTAAGTTTAAACAAATCACGGGTGATCGTACCTATAAATGGCATACCCGCCGGAGATACTCTTCGATTCAGGAGCTACTCATTCCCTTATATCTGTGTCGTTTGGAAAGAAGCTGAACTTACCCACCAAAACATTGGACTACAAACTACTTGTACGGTCACCGATGGGGTTAGAAGTGGAATTAGAGAAAGGTTATGGGCCATGTCCAGTTCTCATTGGCGAGAAAACCTTAGATGCAACCTTGATCCAACTTGGGATGGCAGAACTTTGATGTCATCTTGGGAATGGACCGGTTAGCTCGGCATTCTCGCAAACCTATTATGCGTCGAAAAGAAGCTAACATTTAAAGACAAAGAAGGAGCAGAATTCAGTTTTGCGGGAACCAAACTGCCCAGAAACGCAAGCTCATACTCTCAGCACTAAAGGCTAAGAAGTGCCTTGAGAAGGGGGGGCACGGGTATCTAGTATCGTTGGTCGACCTAACCAAGGAAGCACCACGAATGGAAGATATTGATGTCGTGCGGGACTATCCCGACGTATTTTCGGAGGAACTACCAGGATTACCACCCGACGGAGCCACCGAAGTTTGTGATAGACCTTATACCGGAGCCGCACCAGCATCAAAAGCACCTTATAGAATGGCTCCTACCGAATCGAAGGAATTGAAAGTGCAACTACAAGAACCGCTGGACAAGGGTTATATTCGACCCAAGATATCACCATGGGGAGCACCGGTATTATTCGTAAAGAAGAAGGACGGTAGCGTTCGATTATGTATCGACTATCGGGAGCTGAACAAACTGACAATCAAGAATCGATATCCACTACCTCGGATCGATGATTTGTTCGATCAGTTGCAAGGAGCGAAAGTATTTTCTAAGATCGACCTTCGGTCCGGTTATCATCAACTGAAGATTAAAGAGGGTGATATTCCTAAGACAGCTTTCAGGACCAGATATGGACATTATGAATTCTTGGTCATGTCTTTTGGATTAACAAACGCACCAACAACTTTCATGGAACTTATGAACCGGGTTTTCCACGACATGTTGGATACGTCGGTTATAGTATTTATTGATGATATATTGGTATATTCCAAGGACAAGGAAACCCACGTTAAGAATCTAAACGCCGCCCTACAACGTTTAAGGAAAGAGAAGCTGTATGCAAAATTTTCAAAGTGTGAGTTTTGGCTAAGTGAAGTCGCCTTCCTAGGCCATGTGGTATCCGCTGAAGGAATCAAAGTGGACCCCAACAAGATCAAGGCTATTGTAAAGTGGGAAGCACCAAAAAGCGTTGCAGAAATAAGAAGTTTTCTGGGTCTCGCTGGATATTATCGGAGATTTGTGGAAGACTATTCTCGGATTGCCGTACCTCTCACCAGTTTGACTAAGAAAGGTGAAAAGTTTGTGTGGACGGATAAATGTGAGAAGAGCTTCCAGACATTGAAGACCAGATTGATATCCGCTCCGATTTTGACTATTCCCGCCCCAGACAGCCATTTACCCTATACACTGATGCGTCAGGACTGGGATTAGGATGTGTGCTTATGCAAGGAGAACAAGTAATTGCTTATGCCTCAAGACAGTTAAAGATACATGAGAAAAATTATCCCACTCATGATTTGGAGTTAGCGGCAGTAGTACATGCTGTCAAGATATGGAGACATTACCTATACGGAGAGAAGTTCCAGATTAAGTCGGACCATAAAAGTCTTACTTATTTATTTAATCAGAAGGAGTTGAATATGAGACAAAGAAGATGGTTGGAACTATTGAAAGACTATGATTGTGATATCCAGTATCATCCGGGAAAGCTAATGTAGTAGCGGATGCGTTGAGCAGAAAGGCGATGATAAAATCTCAAGGGGAGGTTAGTACAACTGCAGCTATATGTACTACCGGAATGGTATTCAATCATGGCAATGAGCAATATGTGATAGATACAACGGATGGATCAGCCAACCAAGGGTTTATTCATCGGTTTTCAAATATGTTCGCGGCATTGAAAATTATACCGGATATAATGGATGAAGTGAAGACAGCTATCAAATCAGATCCTTATCTGAGAACAGTACAAGAAGATATCGAGAAAGGTAGGACTAACCCTGAGTTCACCTTAGACGAAGAGAAAGAACTGAAATACAAAGGAAGAATATGTGTACCCGAAACAGAAAATGTGGACATTAGACACCGACTGATGAAAGAAGCCCATACCACCATTTATTCGATACATCCTGGAAGCACAAAAATGTATCATGATCTAAAGAAACTATATTGGTGGAGAGGAATGAAAGCAGATGTAGCTAAGTTCGTGTCTCAATGCCTAAATTGTCGAAAAGTAAAGGCCGAACGACAAAGACCCACAGGATCGCTATACAGCCGTTATCGGAACCAGCATGGAAATGGGACTGCATCACTATGGACTTCGTCACGGGATTACCACTGACTCCTCGAGTAGTTGACGCAGTTTGGGTGATTGTAGACCGTCTGACTAAGACAGCTCGCTTCATACCGATACGACCTCAGTATACACTGGAAAGGTTAGCAAAGCTGTATGTGGATAATATTGTTCGGTTACACGGTGTACCAGAGAGCATTGTATCCGATAGAGATCCCCGATTTACTTCCAAGTTTTGGGAGGGATTGCAAAAGGCTATGGGTACAACATTGAAGTTCAAGACGCATTCCACCCACGTACGCATGGATGGCATCGAGCGCATAATCCAGATTCTAGAAGATATGCTACGCGCATGTGTAATTGGAAAGTGTCGAACTCCGTTGTTTTGGAATGAAGTTGGAGAACGTAGTATTGTTGGGCCGAAATTTGTTGAAGAGACTTGTCGAGTGGTAGACATTATCAAGGAAAGGGTAAAAACAGCTCAGAACCGTCAGAAGCAATATGCAGATACTCGACGCAGAGATCTTGAGTTCGCTTATAGGTGATAAAGTATTCTTGAAGGTATCGCCTATGCGAGGATTGAAACGGTTCGACGAAAAGGGAAACTCGGTCCAAGATATGTCGGGCCATATGAGATTCTAGCTAAGCGTGGAAAAAGTGGCTTATCGCTTAGCACTACCACCATCTATGTCAAGTGTGCATGACGTATTTCATATTTCCCTATTGAAGAAGTATGTCAAGGATCCAACGCACGTTTTGACAATAGATTTACCGGATTTGACTGATGATTTGACATTTGAAGTAACACCAACAGAAATCACCAGTCGAAAGGTTCAACGACTACGCAACCGAGATATCTATTATGTTAAGGTCATTTGGAAAAGTAGAGACATGGAAGAAATTACTTGGGAGGAAGAGAATGTTATGCGAAAGCAATACCCCCACTTATTTGATTCAGAAGGTACGTACAATTTCGGGGACGAAATTTTTATAAGTAGGGGGGAGTTGTAAGACCCGTATCAAACTAACCCGGTCTTACCACCTTGAACCAGGTTTACCCATCCTGGACGAGATGAATGGACCAAGGGCGTGAAGGAGATCGTGATCCCAGGTATCAAATCGACCCAAAAATACTTAATTTAAAGGGAGGGTCGCATACCCAGCAAGGGAGGGTCGGACCCCCCAAGACAGAAAGTCGATCCCCCTGTTTTACGGGGGGGTCGGACACTTTAGGAAACCAAGGGTCGACGGGATCATCGACCCTCTCATCGACCCTCGCTGTCGCCGAAACCGAAATTAGGAAAGTTTCCAAATTTCGATTGGATTCCTTCCAAATCTCAATGGGACTTAGTTTAGGAGTTTCCACCCTATAAATAGGACGTCCCTAAGCCTCTTTCACTCCTTTTACAACCCTAATTGAATTGAGAGAAAGAGAAGAGAAGGAAGAGAAGAAGAAGAGAAGCAAGGGAGAGAAGAAAAAGTAAAAAGGAGAAGAGTTGCAGAGAAGGAGTATTCTTCTCAGGTATGGATACTAATTCCATGAATTTCTACAGACCTTAGGTTAGATAAGGATGAGAGTGTGATCTCGGAGAAACCCAAACCATCAACCCATGGTTAGGTTTCCATGGAAAACCATGGGAGAATACATAAAAGCTATATAGGTGGATGATTCATGGTTCTAGACCATGGAATGTATGTTGAATGGACTGTAGGAGCAAGCCATAGGACCCCAAACACGAAGAATGGACTAAAAGGAGAAAAATTGACCAAAACCCACAGGGGGTCGCATAGAGGGTCGATGACCATCCGACCCTATGTGACCCTGAGTATCGACCCCCAAGGTTCTGGAAGTCCAGATTAGGGGAGGGTCGCACCAAGGGTC
This sequence comes from Protea cynaroides, assembly GCA_028583415.1. NCBI lineage: Eukaryota > Viridiplantae > Streptophyta > Magnoliopsida > Proteales > Proteaceae > Protea > Protea cynaroides. The sequence continues at coordinate 51,881,275 of CM053271.1, read as the reverse complement.
GGTCATAACTCAGACCCTACCTCCGACCCTCAGTTAATAGAATGGTTTTAAAAATTAGAATAAATTCTAATTAAATTTTATCGACTTTGTTAGGTCTTCTAGCAATATAATAGCAATATAAAGGTGATTCTAAAGCTTGGAAGAGTATCTATTAGCAAGCTAAGGTGAGGGAACAAGACCTAAACTAATTGGTTAATAATAAACTACTTTTATTTTCTTGAGTCCAATGCCATGCTTGATTCTATGCAAATATGCTTGTAATGTGCATTCAACATGTCATCCAATATTCCTGCTATTATTGTTCATGCATATTTAATTTTGTTTACTTATAACATGATGATGATGATTGATGCTAGGAATAGGAATGTGAATGTTTGTGTATGGTTAGTGTTCTTGATGCGAGTAGGGCATCAGTGGAGGTGTTATGCGGTGTTTGATCCGGGAACTTTAGCTTTATCTCTAACTCAAGTCTTGTGCATTAGCATCGTCGTATCGCCGTTACCTTAGCAGAACTTTTGCGACGTAGGGCATCAAGGAGGGTCTCGGTCCTTGAGTCCTATACTCTACCGAGGGGCCTTAGGTCTATCTCTACGGGTGCTCTGAGGGATGCTGGGGTGAGGCTTTGGATACATTGGTTGACATTAGGATTGGTTAGTAGCGAGTCCCGTTTGCAGCCCAAGCCATCAGGAGTTAATTTGTTGGTATGGAGTTATGCATCGATAAACGTGACCTTCGTTGTACAATGTTCATTATGGGTGTTGTGGGCGACGGTGAGAGTCATCGGGCGTATCCACACTCTCGTGCATAGAGGTGCGGTGGCCACCTATCCTTTCTATAGCACAGTGCAAACATAAAACCAGACCAAAGATATGAATTGATTCCATGCATATGTATTGTTGCATTGTTTTGTTTGCTCACAGAGCCGTGATGTGTGCTCACCCTTCGACGTCGAATATTTTTTTTTTAGTTGATGATGCAGGTACAACCGTTGAAGATTATATAAATGCTCCAGAATACGGGAACGTTGCAGCGATGGTGGTGCTGAAGATGAAGTGGATACACATGACATCTCTTGCGAGTGCAACTCATGTGTATTCGATTAGATTTTTAGTTTTATCTATTTGGTTTTATTAAAGACATGTATTTGATATTTATTTATTTATGTCTTAGTTGATACAGAATAATTTTTTATTTAAATATTGATACCACAATAGATTCTCAGTTCATTTTATTATAAGACTTCCGCTATTGTGTATTTACTCTGATTATGATTATGGATGTATGGGGTTTAGATAACACGGATATAGCCTACTCGAGATCCTAGTTGAACCGTTGGTTTGTTAGCGGTTCATCACACCATTCTGAATAGTGTAGAATTGGGTGTGACATGGCCACCCCCCCCCCCCCCCCCCCCCCCCCCCCCCCCCCCCCCCCCCCCCCCTCCTCCCCCCTCTTTCTCCTTTCTCTTCCCCTTTCCTTCCTCCCTTTCCATCTTTCTAAAACAAACCAACCCTTCTTGCCTTGACCGCCCATGCCGTCAGAGAGTCCTACAAACACTCTCTCTCCTCTTTCTTTCTTAGATAGGAGCTGTCCACCTGTCTGACCATGCTTGCTGCTATCTTGACTTTGTTTGTTGTGCCTGCTGAGCTGTCCACTCAGTCTACTAAGCTATCTACTCAGTCTGTTGTGCCTGCTGAGCTATCTGCTGAGCTGTCCACTCAGTCTAAAGTGCCTGTTGAGCTGTCTGCTGAGCTGTCCACACTGTCAAACCATGAATGTTGTGCTGTATAGATGTTCTGATTTTCTTTCTGTCCTCCTGCATGTCTTGCTGGCATTCTCTCTCCTCCATATCATCCTGCCAACTGTCTAGAGGTTGCCAACAATGACAACACACACAATACATAGTTGCTGACAACATCACAACTTGGCCAAGGTTCCAACAGAATTTTAGTAAAACCATTCGCAACAGCTGAGTGCAGAGCCAATCTAATAGCAAGGGCCTCCCCCAATGTTGCAAAGTCAAAGTGATGAAATTTGGACACAGTTTTGATTCAATCCCTCGAGAGTCCCTTAAAATGAAACCAATTCGTCCATCCGAAGAATTCTTTGGAAGGCTCGCATCAGTGTTATCTTGATAAAATATGCCGGAGGAAGTGCCCATAATGAAGGAACAAAAAAAGGGGCCAAAAGGGAGTCCAAAGAAGGACTTTTTGAACCCGAAGTCACTAAGAATTCATTGTATGTTGATTCGGCCTTCAGTATGACTTCCATAGGAGACCAATCCTTAAGTTTAAAGATAAGGTCGTTCCTAGCTTTCCACAAGAACCAACACACAAAGTGGGAAAAACCCAGGCCTCTCGAGCTTTAGCCTTAGAAACATGGAAAAGACTATTCCAACTTCGGAGGCATTGAAAAATCTTAAAATCTGGATTCTCTGGAACTGAGTAAGAAAGAAAGGAACCAAATCATGTCGTGCTTGCAAAAGGGCAAGTTAAGAGGATATGATCAATAGTTTCTATTTCAGTTCCTAGTTTCTATTTCAGTCCCGCATCTCCGACAAGCCGAACCAACTGGAATTTGGCGTTGAAGCAATCCCTCACTAGAAGCAAGGCCTTGGGCACAGGCTCTCCAAAGGAATGATCAAATTTTTGGAAGAGATTTACAATGCCAAATGCATTTCTGGACATATTAAGGAACCAACTTCCATTAATTGATTTTTGAAGAGGAAGGTTGGAGAGAATCTTCCATCTCTTGCAAATTTGTAACAAGTGATAAGCCTATTTAACCGAAAAGACACCATTCTTTGCCCCGCTCCAAATGAGTTTGTCTTCTCCAGAAAAAGACAAAGATGAATATTTCGGGTGGCCTTAATGTCCTCAAGCTGAAAATTTGAATCCAATAAATCTGTTATCTAGGATTCATTTGCATGATCAATCAAGTTACTGACGAAGTGCATTGGACAACGAGGAGGTTTAGGAGACAAAGGTTTAAACCTACAGATAGGAGGAATCCATTTATTCTCCCATATCTATATTTTTCATCATTTCCAATCTACTAAATCAGACCCTTAAGAAGCATTTTCTTGCCTTCAATGATAGTCCACCATGCCCAAGTAGGATGGCTGCCAAGTTTGGCTTCCAAAAAATCCGACTTAGGGAAATAAATGGATTTCAAAATTTTTGCCCAAGTAGAGTTAAGGTTTGATTAAATGCACCAAAGCCACTTTTGCTAGTAAAGCTCTATTATGGAGGAGGGGATCATGAAATCTGAGACTACCATTCTTTTTGGATTTACTTTAACTCTTCCAGGAGACCCAGAGTATTCCATTCTGTTTGCTACCACTGGTCCATAGGAAGTTAGCTGCTGCTTTCTTAATGGCTTCATGATGATGGGAAGGGAGGAATTAAAAATGTGATTGCGCAAAGTTTGACATTTATAAGGCAATTGATTTAAGAAGAGTTTCATTGTCTGGGTGAGAGAGCAAAGTAGTTTTCCATCGACTCATTTTATTAAGAGTGCGGTCCAGTATATTCTTGAAGGAATTTTTTTAGAGTACCCAAACTCTGAAGGGAGGCCTAGATATTTGGTCGGCTCATCTCCACAAGGCATTTTAAGGACCCGAGAAAACCATCTTTTAAAACGGGGTTGGGTATTGAGGCTGAAAGTAATGCCTGATTTCCTTAAATTGATGCTTTGATCAGAAGCTTGACAATATGTATCTAGGCAATATTTAAGAGAAGTAATCTGACTGAGATTAGCATGGGAGGAAAGTATACAGTCATCCACAAATAACAAATGGGAAAGAGGGACAAAATAGTTTTGAAATATGATTTCCCTAATTGATCCACAATCCTCAGCCTCCTAGATGATTGAAAGCTTGGGCACATAAGATGAAAATGGCAGGGGAAACGGGATCTCCCTGTCTGATTTTACGAGATGGGATAAAATTTCCTCTTTCAGCACCATTTATAATCATTGTATAAGAGATTGATCTAATGAGTTGCATAACTAGGTTGACCCAAAAGGGATCAAAACTGAGTTTCAATAACATTCCTTCAATGAAATTTCAATATCATTCCTTCAATGAAATCCTATTCTAGCTTATTATAAGCTTTCTGCATGTCAATCTTCAAGGCCATAACATTAAACTTCCCTTTATTTTTCTTCTTGATAAAATATAAATAAATAAATAAAAATTCTTATCTAATTCAATTTCCAAAACAACTAGATGAATATCACATATGCCTTTCATTCCAAAGATCGCCGAATATGGAAAGCCATTACGTGGAGGTGCAAAGTGATTCTACTTGCTCCATTCTGCCGTTGAAAAATAATGGTGATTTTGTCTTCGGCCAAGAGCCCTATTAGTAAGGCCATTATGTTGTTGGGAAAATCTAGTCTTCATCTTGTATGGTTGGTTCCATGAACATGCCTTATACGTTTCGTTCAAATAAGGAAATCCCCCTACTCTCAATCTGGCATCCACGCAAACAAAGAAGGAAATATCACAGAAGAACAAGCTTACCTGCTGAGAGTGGGGTACCATTAAAAAATAAACCCTGATGATGTGGTCAAATTTAAACTTGATTTTTTATTGAAAACAATAACTGTTTTCATCACTAAGTTGCATAAACTAGTATTTATTTAATTAAAAACTTCATGTGCTATAAGAATATTATCAGAAATGAGTCTATTAGGGATGAAAGCCGATTGGGGTGCGGAAATAATATCATCAATATGAATCTTCAATTTGTTAGCCAAGATCATAGAGATCAGTTTTATGCTAACACCACAAAGACTAATAGGGCAGAATTGCTCCATCGAAGCCTGATGAGGCACTTTTGGCCTAAGACATAGATAGGTCTTGCTGAGCTCTCTTGGAAGAAATCCTATTGAAAGAAAAAATCAAGTATAAATTTGACCACATCATCTTTAATTATATCCCAAAATTTCTGAAAAAATAAGGGAGGAAAACCACCCAGTCCTAGGGCCTTTAGTGAAGCCATGGATTGAAGAGCTTTATGAATTTCTTAAAAATCATGAAGACTACAAAAAATATCATTAAGGGAATATGAGACCTTTGGTTTGATGACCTGAAGAGCAGCATGGATAGCCTCGTTACTGATGCCATTAGTAGAGAAAGCCTATTGAAAGTGATTCAGAAAAGCTCGTCCCCCCCCCCTTTCCTTGTCCGCTTCTTGGTGGGATTTTGGTGGATTCCGCTCTTTGAATAGTGGTGGCATGAAAGAAACTGGTATTTGTATCCCCGCATTGCAGTCAATCAATTCTAGACTTGTCTCTACATAATCTCTTTACGAAGAAGTTCTTCCTCCAACTTCTAAATAGTTTTCAATTCTTCAGATTGAGAAAAAGCCAAAGGGGGAAGACTTTGAATCATAAACAAATCATGTTTCAGATTTTTAATGTTTGTCTAGACCTTACCGAAAACCTCAGAGTTCCACTTTTGTAATAGAAACTTGATTTGATTGAGTTTTTGGTAGAGAATGGAACCAGCCGAGCCATATGTAGAAGCATTACAACCTACAAAAATTGCATTACAACAATCCGGGTAACTTACCCACATTGCTTCGCAGCGGAAGGGACATTTACCTCTCTATATGAACCACCATTTGTATCCACAAGAATGGGGTTATGATCTGAGCCAATAGCTGGCCGCACAAAAGCAACAGCATTAACAAACTTATTCCTCCATTCCACATTGGAAAAATCTCAATCTAATTTGATTCAGATATTATTCTTTCCCTGCCTTTTGTTGTTTCTGGTGAAGAATGAACCGCGCGTGAGAAACCAATTCCAGAAGCTGGTAAGCATTAAGAAAAATTTTAAACTGTTGCCAATCCCTCGAGCCATCAAGATTTCCCTTTGCCTTCTCATGCCAAGTCAAGTAGGAGTTAAAATCACTTACGCATAACCATTCACCATATCTTTGGAAGATAATCTGATGTAATTGATCCCAAACCATGTGCCTCTTAGATTTGATCGGGTTCTCATAGATATAAGTAACAAAAAACATTGCTGTGAAAGAAACACTTTGAAGTCAATGAATCTTGGGTTTGAATTCAAAACATTAATGGAAGTATTGTCATTCCAAAGGAAAATTTAAAATTTTCTTTTTAAAGGAACTTCTCCATACTCTGCCTCGAATTCTTAGTTTCCATAAGAAACACGACATCTGGTCTCTCTGATCTGAGGAGATTGAGCAAAGCACTAAATGTGAAGGAGCTCCTAGACCTTGACAATTCCAGCTAAGGAGTTTCATGAAGACTAGTAGGGCTGAAATCCCCCAGCCACCACGGGGCTAAACAATAAAAAATTCTCATCAATATTTGGTTCCTGTTCCTCTAATTCTGGAAGCGAAGAGCCCTCTTAGACTTGGACTGTTTGGAAGTATGTGGCATAATAGTGGATAAGAGGGATATGGATTGAAATGGTCTGGGTGTGGAAGTTGGAAATTGGAAGTATTCTGGAAGGGGTAAGGTGCTCTCTGTAAGTTTACTATGGCATGATGAGTCAGGAGAGCATATTCAGATTTGGGATGATCAATGGGTTCCCACCCTTCTAGGTTTTAAATTGTGACATTCTAAACCTAACAGTTCTTCTATTATATGGGTGTCTCAACTGATTGATCAAACCAATAGGACTTGGAATGTGCCTCTTATAGATCAGTTACTGCATCTGATAGATATTAAGGCTATTCTTGATATTCAGTTATGTATTTTTCTTAGACAGGATATCAAGTTTGGGGTGGCTCAAAGGATGGATGTTTCTCCGTCAAAAGTGCTTATCATTTCCAATGTAATAGCATCCGTAATAAGAAGAGGCAATTACTTTCCACCTCGCATCAGCATCTGCATGCTGTTGTTCTTAAGAAGGATTGGATTTGGAAGTGCCCTACACAACCTAAGATTAAGAACTTTTTCTGGAGGGCAAGTTCTTCTGCTTTAGCCATTGTTGAAGCACTTACTCGTCATTGCATCCCCATTAATAAGGCATGTCAACGATGTGGAGCTGTTTCAGAGTTGGTTGATCATATATTGTTTGATTGTCCCTATGCTCGTGCGGCATCGTTTGTAAGTTCTTTATCCTACATTCCACCCTCTACGCCTTCTCTTACAGATTTGATAAAAAATTGGACCTACATCTTTGGGGAATGTAAACTTACAAGTCGTGTGACGTTGTGTCATAGTTTATTCCAATGCTGATTCCTTTGGAAATCTCGGAATGACTTTACCTTCAATCGCCTAACTTGATCACCTTTTAAAGTAGCAGTAGCTGCCCAAAGAGCATACATTGACCTTTGGGCCTAAGAATATCCTCTGTTAATGACTCACAAATTACAAGTTCTCATTCGGATCCTGCTATTAGTTGGAAACTTCCACCTATTGGTACCATTACTTTAAATTAAATGCATCTCTTTTACATTCAGAATCTAGAGGGGGTTTGGCCTATATTCTTCGTAACTCTTCTGGTTTACAAGTTTTTGTAGCTTGAAATCCTATGAAGTTCACCGCAATCCTACAAGGCGAATGTTTGGGTATGAGAGCTAGAATGTTACAAGCATTAGGGGATTGCATCAATCATCCGATTGTAGAGAGTGATTGCAAGTTTCTTATATCTTTTGTTCAACATATGGATCAGGAGCCACCTTTAGATGTTGTATCACTTGTACGTGATATTCCCTCTCTATCTCACTACTTTGTATCTTGTTGTTTTAGATACATTTCATGGGAGATTAACAACATTGCTGATTCCCTTGCTTAGTAGGCCCTATCTAAGTTGTGAGCGATAGTTTGACTGTCATTTACTCCATAGCTGTAACAACATGAGTGTCTATCAGTCCATGAACACGTCACGATTTAATGATTCTCATTCCTACCAAAAAAAAAATGAAGCCTTCCCCAAGTGTCTTAGTCTACTGGCAGAATAGTTCACCTGCATGTACTTGTATCCTTCTTGGGATCCCATCACTGTCCATATCTAGTGGGTCCCACAACACATCTATGATGATGAAATCCCATGGAGAGTACATGTACATGCAGGGAAAGTTCATCATGTAAACATCTACATATAAAATAAAAGCAAAACAATGAAAACTATATTGATGCATCTTGAAGTTAGCGTACAATTCTCTTGATATTACAAGCTCTTAATACATGTATTGTGTTTTTTCAATCAGCTAAGCACCACGGGCAAGAAGCAACCTAAGTTTAATTTCAGCCTAAGTGTGAGAGAGGTTCTAAGCAATTTACCATATACTAGGGTTTTGACTGTGATTATGAATGTAATTGAGTTTTTGTTTTTTTTTTTTTTTTCCATTTTTACGTTTTAACAAATAAGTAGAAAAAAATTAATTTTAAATTTAAGTGCGACAATTGAGGATTACTATTCGGTATTGCTAGACCATTGTACAGTTGTGAGTTTGGAAATGGTTATCACTTTTTGTTAATCCCAGCTAGTCACTGAGAGGGGGGGGGGGTGATTTAGTTCCCACAAAAACAATCCCACTGAGATGACCTGGCCTACTGCTTTGGACACTGTTGCCAAGAACTATTGTTCACTGTGTGCTGCCTTGAGCTGTCAAATGGATTTTTCTCACAACCAGTTTGTCAAACACATTTCATGTACAGACCAACCATACACCCATAGGTATCCATACCAGGGGCTTGGCTTGCCAAGTGTGTACACCCAAACCTGCAGCATACAAACTTCTATTCCACACACATATGCATTCACATATACATTCAAAACACAAGATGTAATGTGGTTCACCAATCACACACTGTGATGGCTAGACCACGGGATAATACCCTAATCAGGGTTTCGTATTATACCCAAACACAATAATAATAGGTGGAGTTCAACTGTTACAACAGCGAGGTGCCACACCACCAGGATAAGACGAGCTACAACTCGAATACGAGCTACAACCTACAAGTTTGCTAGGCCCCAACCCAGTAGACTAAGAATACATGAGTATTTTGATTACAAACCCTTCCCACTAAGCACATACATCATAAAGAGGGTTTGCGTGAGAGATTACCTTCCTAGCGTAATCACTTCTTCTGTGAAACTCTCTAATGAGATTGTTCACCACTTCTATTAGCCACTCATATCATTTTCTCTCACCAAAGCTTCTATGGGGGCTCAATGGAGGCTTACAGCACCCTTCCTTAGCCTTACTGAGACATTGATCAGTAGTGAAAAGATGGAAACCAGATATCAACTCCAAGATGCTCCAACAAAGGTTTTTTAGAAGAAACCTTATTTTTTTCACACCAGTAGACCTTCAAAGTTGCTCCAATGGATTCTGCTTCGAAAATGAAGAACAGGGGAACTTGAATCATGTCAAACTGAGCTCGAACGACCAAGATATGGCTGATCAATGTTCGGCCACTCAGATCATTTAAAATGGAATCTAATAAGATGAATTTGGTGCTCCCAGATACACAGAAGCCACCGCCCCACTGACGTGCCATACGCCGTTATTGGCATCCAATTGGTGTAAATGGCATCTTACAGCGAAAGCCGTTAAATCTGTGGAAAAAGGCGAGATGACGCCTGAGCCACTGGATTTCATCCATCACGTCATGCGCGATTGGAGGAGAACCTGGCCACTGGATCAGGATCCGCATTACGTATTTCCTACACCCGCTCAACACAGTATCAAATAATCTGCTCCATGTAATGCGGTCTATAGCATTAACTTGCAACTGACTAATTAGACTGTCGGCGGGAGTTTCTCGACAAAACACCTGCACAACACCATAGCCCACAATTTTATAGCCCATCGGATGGGCATCTGAATACCGTGGCTCAATCTGGCTCGAGGATTTTCCTCTTTTCAGATGGATAAAAATGCCCCTGAGAATGTGTGGTAATGCCCTGTAAGTCCTTTTGTTTCCAGTGGGGGTGTTTGTGGGGTGTTTCTCTACGACATTTGATTGAGCATCTATGGGGCTTGCATGATGCTATGGTGCGCGCTGGCAACGTGGCCCTGCTAGCCTTGTGGGCTTGTGGGAGCAGTTGCTGCTACTGCATGCCTAGCTGTTTCTGCAAGGCCCTTGCTGTGCGTGGCATGCTGCTATTGTGCTGTGCCGCTGTGCACGGCATGGCATGGCATGGCATGATGCTGGCTGGCCTTGTGGGGCTGGCTGGTGGCAAGCAAGCCATGCTGCCTTGCTACTGGTGTAAGACCCGTATCATACTAACCGGTCTTACCACTTTGTATCAGGTCTTCCTATCATGGTCGGGCCAAGTGGACCAAGTGCGTGAAGAAACCATAGGGCTAGGTATGAAATTTAATCCAAAATCATTTAATTAGAAGTGTGTGGTCGCATACCTAAACAGGTGTGGTCTACCACACCTCAGAATAATGCGACCACTGGAGTCTGGGACCTGTGGTCATAGTCTTTGGATGTGTGCTTGACAGGTTCTGCGACCCCACGTGCGACCATACGAAGTCAAACTAACTCCATGATTAGGAAATCTTCCTAATCCGAAGGGGGTTCTTTCCTAATCTAAGTGGGACTCTATATGGAGGGTTTTTCTCTATATATAGGACGTCTTTTAGCCTCTTTCATCCTTTTAGAACTCAAACTGAAAGACAGAGAAAGAAAAGAGGAGGAAGAGAAGAAGAATTGAAGAGGAAGACTAAAAGAAGAAAATTCAGAGAGAACTCTGATTCTTCAACAAGTTTAAGGTATGAAACATTCCCCACATCAGTTGAATACCTAGAACAGATCATGGAGGAGATAGTGATTCAAAGTGAGACCCCAATCATCAAACCATGGATAAATTCTAAGAGATCCATGGAGAGAATCTATTAGGATGATGGATTGTGTAAAATATGAATTTTAAGCCATAGAACAATCATAGGAAGGATCATGATGATAAACCAAGGAATCAAAACATGAAGGAATTGAATTGGGAGTGGAAAAGTCGACCATCACATGTGTGGTCGCATGATATGCAACCACACGAGACACATATGATCGACCACACCAGGGAGGGTGTGGTCGCATGTGTGGTCACATGATTTGCGACCACACGAGACACACATATCGACCACACGCCCTCGGGAAAGTTCCAGGGAGGGTGTGGTCGTATGTATGGTCGCATGGTATGCGACTACACGTAGCGACCACACGCCCTTGGGAAAGTTTCAGGGAGGGTGTGGTCACATGTATGGTCTCATGATATGCGACCATACATAGTGACCACACACCCTGTGGTCACAGAAACTGAGACCACAGGTGTAGCCACACCTGCGACCACTCAGCTTCTGGAAGTTTGAATTGATGGAAATAAATTTTAATTTAAAATCTATAAATTTGTTAGGTTTTCAAGTGGTATAAAAGTGATACAAAGCTTGGACGAGGAACAACCATTGACCAAAGGTGAGGGAACAAGACCTAAACTAATTGGCTAATAACAAACTATTTTACTTATTGAGTCCAATGCCATGAATGATTTTATGCTTGTATGCTTGTAATGTGTATTTCACATATCATACAATAATCCTACTATTACTGCTCATGCATATTTAATTCTATTTAATTATAACATGATGATGATGATGATGTTAGGAATAGGCATGTGAATGTATACGTGTGGTTAGTATGTTTGATGTAAGTGGAGCATCAGGGGGAGGACGTGACACTGTGGTTCATCCTGGTCACCAGACTCTAGCTATATCTCTACTCAAGTCTTGCACACTAACATCATTGTATCACCATTACCTTAGCAGAACTATTACGTCGTAGGGCATCAGGGGAGGTGGTCTCGGACCGTGTAGTCTCTCACTCTATCGGGGGCCTTAGCTCTATCTCTATGGACGTATTGAGGGATGCTGGGGTGAGGCCTTGGATACACTGATTGGAATTAGGATTGGTTAGTTGCGAGCCCAGCTTGCAAGCCCTCGCCAATAGGGGCTTACGTGTTGGTATGGGTAGAGCATCAGGGGAAGTATTATGCGGTGTTTGATTTGAGCACTTTAGCTCTATCTCTATTCCATGATGGGTGCATGTGGGACGGCAATGGCGTTTGATCCATTGGGCGGCTTCAAACACTCTTGTATAGAGGTGCGACGGCTACCAATCCTTTCTGTAGCACATTGCAAACTTATAAACCAAACCAAATATATGAATTGAATGGATGCATATGTTTGTTCCATTGTTTTGTTTGCTCATTGAGCCATGATGTGTGCTCACCCTTTCGACGTCGAATATTTTTAGTTGATGATGCAGGTCCTACTGTGGAAGAATATATGAATGCACCAATGTACGGATATGTTGCTGCGATGGATGTGGAAGCTATGGTGGAGTCGCATGATTCGTCGTGCGAGTGCAACTCTTGTGTTTTCGATTAGATTTAGTTGTTGGATTATCAGAACATGTAATTGATTACTTTATTTTATTTTATGTCTTGAGTCATTTGGAGATAATTGGATAATTAATTATGTTATCACTGTTAGATATTCAATTCATTAATATTAAAGACTTCCGCTATTGTTTATTTACTCTGATTATGGTTATGATTGTATCTGGTTTGATCAAATGGGCTCGGCCTATACGAGATCCTGGTTGAACCGTTGGTTCATAGACGGTTCATCACACTATTCTGGTTGGTTCAGAATTAGGGTGTGACAACTTGGTATCAGAGCTCTCGAGCTCTTTCTATCAAACCTGTATACTTCCACAAGAGTTCGTGAACTGAGTTAGGATAAAATTTAAAAGCTTTAATAAGAACACACCATAAGCATCTGTGTTGTATGAGACAATAAACTAAGAAAGAGAATAATGTACATATGTAACTAAGAAACAAGTTCTATGTATATATCAAATGAGAATAAAACTAACATATATCTGAATCAGAGTACAGTCCACAATCCGGACAGTTACTCTGTAGTATAAAGTAAAAAGAAATAAAGGCATCATGGAGCTGGGGGTGCTAGAGGAGGAGGTGCCTCACGATCTTGATCATAATCCTCAGCATATACTTTCGTAAGCCAGGCTATCTGAGTCTTGGGCACCTGGAGACTAGCTGTCAGATCCGTTACCCGCTGGTCAGTAGCACGATGTGCCTCTCGAATCTCACGCAGCAGCCCATCACGTCATCTGGTGGTGGGTGCAAAGGACCAACTGAGTGGGAAGGAATCCGAGAAGGGCCAGCTCCAGTGGAATGCTGTGGTTATAGAGGAGGTATGACATCCATGTCCATGAACATCCTATCATCATCCTCCTCATCATCGCTCTGGTGGAGCTCTGCTACTGCCGCCTTCGCGTCTGCTACCTCTACTCGAGTACAGGGACGCACCATAGAGTTTCTCTCCTCATCACTGACCTGCACATCTCACATCCCCATCCTGGAGATGGCCTCCTAGTCAAGGTCATTTGAAAAAGTGTCCTCATTAATCCTCTCATCGACCATGTTTACCTGCATGCGAGTAAGTAGAGTGGTGATCAAACGCCCATAGGATAGGTTACCCACCAGACCAGGCGTCATGGCACGGTGAATGGTCTTAATAATGATATAAGGAAGGCAGACAGATGCAGTACAGAAGGTACTGGGTCAACTGTGAAACCTTCTCATCTGTCAATCTCTGCACGCATTCTCACTGACAGGAACTGGGGTTCCTTGGGTGCGCAGTATACCAAGGGACCATCATTTGAGATACCCAGGAGATCAGCCAACTCCTGGCAGTTAAAGGAGATCTCCACCCCTTTAACTAAACTGGCGATCCTGAGCTCTCTACCATATTTATGTCCTCTGGGTCACCCTCCACCTGTAAGTTACAGTAAAACTGTTTCACCAACTCAGGACAGGTGCAACCCTCATAAAGAATCACAAGGAGCTAGCCCATATCACCGAATGCTCCCTCCACATCAAATAGGGCTAGGTTGGCCAAGTTGACACAATGACCCCCTTCCACCTTCTTACGCTAGTATCGAGCATACTGTGCTTCTGTTTCAATAGACCGGAAGCAATGGGGATCATGAACTCTAGGGACTTTAGTGCGAACCATGTTGTCTGCAAGAGTATAGACCAACAAGCAACATATCAGATATAGTAAAATTCAAAATTTTGGCATTATGATGGCATGATTTGGCCAAAAGCCTCACTTTTCACCCAAACAGTTGGGCAGGAGGACTTACATTGGTCCCAAACCATCCTGCAAGGCTCATACAATCAAAAATTTAAACTAGCTGAGTCGAATTTGAAGAAATTTTGACAATTTGGAAAAACCCCAAAATTTAGATCAAAAATGAAAAATTTCAAGTTTCTATTAAGCTAACCGATGAAACTCGAATTTTCTTGAGGGCTTTCATCCATTGGGTGGCCAATAGCAATAACCCCCAATAAAAATCAAATTTTTATGGTCAGAAAAATATTAATTCGAAGAAAACCCTATAAATGGAGCAAAACCTAGGTATGGAAGCTTAAAAAGGAGAAAGAGTAGGAAACATACCTGGAAGAACGGAACGTAGGTCATAGATCGATGAAAGAATCACCAAATTGGTATGGTCAACACTGTAGCAACTCAATGGTGGCGAGTTGAGTTGAAGACAAAGGAGAACCATAGAGAATGGCTCAAAAATTAGGTTTAAAAACCTGATATTGGATCGTGTAGTCGCAGAATTCGACCAAAAATGCGACCCCACGATCGACCCCACGATCGACCACAGGCTCTCGGTGAGTTGACAGGGTTGTGTGGTCGCAACCCTGTGGTTGCATATAGTGCGACCACACGATCGACCACAAGCTCTCGGTGAGCTGACAGGGTTTGTGTGGTCGCAACCCTGTGGTCGCATATAGTGCGACCACAGGCTCTCGGTGAGCTGACAGGGTTTGTATGGTCGCAACCCTGTGGTTGCATATACTGCGACCCCACCATCGACCCCACGATGAAAAATGTTCTGTTTTGACTCAATGCCTTTAAAGATTGAAATTTTTCCTTGCTTATTTGGATTTTGACATGAGAATGACGTATATTATGATTGCCTCATATGTTCCTTGACTTTCAGACACTACCACAGCCGGAAACAGGAATGGCTAGGCGAAGAATAACCAGGAGAGGGCGTAATCCAATTCCACCTCCACCACCACCTGTGGAGGAAAATAGCCATGAAAACCCTGAGGAAGAGGAGAACCAGAATATGGTACCGCCAGGAGTCAACGACCAAGCCAACCCCACAAACTTGCAGCCCCATCTACAGATTTGGGTATTGTGGTGATGAATCTAGCACAACAGTTGCAGCAAATACAGCAAGTGCAAGCCAACATGCAAGCTGCTATGGGAATGGCTTTTCCAGCTACAAACACTACACCTTTACCGGCGGGACAAGCTAGTATCGTACTA